>CAUYLG010008875.1:0-10726 GCA_963573385.1 Cacajao melanocephalus
TCTTGGAGACTTTGCTCATTCCTTTTTACTCTTTTTTCTCTAATCTTGTCTTCTTGTTTCATTTCATTAAGTTGGTCTTCGACCTCTGATATCCTTTCTTCTGCTTGATCAATTCAACTGTTAAAACCTGTGCATACTTCACGGAGTTCTTGTGTTTTTCAGTTCCATTAATTCACTTATATTCCTCTTTAAATTGTCTATTCTCGTTAGCATTTCGTCAAACCTTTTTTCAAGGTTCTTAGTTTCTTTACATTGGGTTAGAACATGTTCTTTTAGCTCACAGAAGTTTCTTATTATCCACCTTCTGAAGCCTAATTCTGTGAATGGAACACACTCGTTCTCCGTCACGTTCCCCTGTTGATGAGGAACTGTGATCCCATGTAGAAGGAGAGGCATTCTGATTTTGGATATTCTAAGCCCTCCTATGCTGGTTTCTTCCCATCATTGTGGATTTATCCACCTGTCGTCTTTGTAATTGCTGACTTTCTAATTGAGTCTCTGAGTGGACATCCAACTTGTTGATTCCCAGCACCGGAATCTGAGCAACCCACTGCTCTGGCTAAAACAGTGGTGTTGCTTTTCTGCCCAGGAATCTCCGGTCTGGCTTCCCTCTTCAGTCCCCTTTTCAATCAGCTAAATGGGTGACTCTGCCTTCCTGAAGCTTCAAACGTTGACCAAAAGGGGACCCAGTCCCGTTTACTTTGCACCGAGAAGCGCCGCGCCAGGGTGCCGACAAAACCACCGCACCGGCCACAAGAGTCGCACTGGCGACCCGTGAGGCTCCTCCGCTGGGAAGGAGGAGGTCTGTGAGCAACAAAAATTCGTCTGAAAGTGTGGCGTCCACTCATTCTCTGCACTTTCACTGGGAGCTACAATCCTGAACTGCTAGTAATCGGCCATCTTGGATCTCTCTCCCATTTTTTTTAAAAACTCATATAATTTAATTATCTTTTAAACATAAGATCTAAAACCTTCAATCGTTTTTTTAAATCTCTTTTTGTTTCCTTGGGTCTAATCTAGGATTCAATGACAGGTCTATTTTATATATAAAAATAGAAATATAATATAGACTATATTATCCTTTCTTTGCATATACAAAGTTCTTTGCATTGAACAAATGCTCTTCATAATCTCAGAATGCATTACAAATATTGACTTAGGAGTCATGCAGCTGGAGACTATAAGATTCTGACCCTCCCTAAACTGCTTCTAAGACTGGTGCTTGAGATATTTTGCAAACCCTGCGCCTGATGGGTCAGCTGGCACCACACAGATCAATAAACTGGCTCATCGAATCTTGTGGCCCCCACCCAGGAACAGACTCAGAGCCAGAAGACAGATTTGACTCCTTATTATTTCATCCCTGACCAATCAGCACTCCTGGCCCACTGGCTTCCTCCACCCAACAAGTTGTCCTTAAAAACTCTGCCCCCTGGATACTCAGGAGACTCATTTGAGTAATAATAAAACTCTGGTCTTCTACACAGTCAGCTCTGCATGAATTACTCTTTCTCTATTGCAATAATCCTGTCTTGACAAATTGGCTCTGTCTAGGAAGCAGCCAAGGTGAACCCACTGGGTGGTTACAATGAATGAAGTGGTCATGATGGCAAGGATGGAGATTATGTCTGTGTTCAGCAACATGGACTTCCACTCTCCAAGGCTGACCTGCCTACTGCTACTCTAGATGCCCAATCTGCCAATGGCAGAGATGAAGACTGAGTCCTCTCTGGGGTGATAAGCCTGCTACTTAGTAGCAGGTTGATTACATTGGACCACTCCTATATGGGATGTGCAGCATTTTGTTCTTATTGGAATAGACATGTACTTTGGATGTGAATTGTTTACCAATGCTTTTGCCAAAACTACTATCCATGGACTTACAGAATGCCCTATCCAAAATCATGTCATTCCACACAGCATTGTTTCTGATCAGTGAACTCATATCACAGCCAAAAAAAGTACAGCAATGGGATATGCTATGGAAGACATTAGTCTTATTATATTATACATCATTCTGAAGCAGCTGGCTTGACAGAATGGTGGAATTGCCTTTTGAAGACTGAGTTAAAGCACCAGATACATGGCAATACCTTCTAGGGCTGAGGAAAGGTTCTCCAGAAGCCTACATATGCTCTGAATCAGCGTTCAATATATGGTACTCTTTTTCCTATAGCTAAGATTCATGGATCTGTGAGTCGGGTGGAAATAAGAGTGGAACCACTCACTATGATCCCTAGTGACACATTAGCAAAAATTTGTTTCCTATTCTGATGAGCTTATGCTCTGTTGGCTTAGAGGTCTTGTTCTAATGGAGACAGTAGAAGCAGTAGAAGCAGTCTCCTTTAGAACAAGACCTCTAAGCCAGCAGAGCATAAGTTCATCGGAATAGGAAACAATAATTTCATTGACCTGGAAATTGAGACTACTGTTCAGCCACTTTGGACTCCTTATGTCTCTGAATCACTAGATAATGAATGGAGTTACTGAGTTGGTTGGAGTGATTAAGCCTAACTACTGAGGGGAAGTTGGCCTGCTATTTCACAATGGAGATGTGAAATGGAGAATATAGTTGAAATACAAGAGATTTCCCTCTCTCTAAGTATTACCATACCCTGTGATTAAACTCAGTAGAAAACTACACCAACCCAATGCAGGCAAGTTGACAAATGGCCCAGATCCTTCAAGAATAGTCTTGGGTAATCCTGCCAGATAACTGAGAATCTTGTGAAAGCAGAGAGAATACAGAATTGTGATGAAAGAAGGTAGTTATAAATACCTGTTATGACCATGTGACCAGTAAGGATTAATTTTCTTGAGTATTTCCTATTTATTTTGTTATGAATATGTTTGTGAGGGTTAATTTTTAAGTGTTAGCTTTATTGGGCCATTGGGTTCACAGACAATTGGTCAAATATTATTCTGGATGTGCCTGTGAGGTGTTTCTGGATATAATTAATATTTAAGTCAGTATACTGAGTAAAAGAAGATTGCTCTCCCTAATGTGGGTAAGCCTCCTTCAATTACTTGAAGATCTGAGTAGAATAAAAAAGGCAGAGTAAAAAGAAACTTCACCTGTGTGACTTCTTGAGATGAGACATCAGTCTTTTCCTGCTCTTGGACTAGAACTTAAACCATCAGCTCTCCTAGTTCTCACTTCTTCAAACTCACCCTAGAACTTATACTATTAGCTCTCCTGGTTTTTAGACCTTTGGATTTGGACTGGAACTATGCCATCACTAGCTCTCCTGAATCTCCAGATTACTGACTGTACATTTTGAGATTGCTCAGTTTCCATAATTTCTATCTATCTATCTATCTATCATCTATCTATCTATCTATCTATCTATCATCTATCTATCTATCTATCTATCTATCTATCATCTATCTATCTACATTTTTATCTTTTTGACAGAAAGGACAGATGATAAATATATAGGTTACATATATAATATTGGTTCTATTTTTCTGGAGAATCTTAATATAGCATCTATTTTGGGGGTTTTATTTACCTCTAAGAAGCATTGTATGTTTTCTTCCCTAATATTTAGAAAACGATACATTTTTGTGGGCATATTGCCTACATTTACAAAAGAAAATTTCAGCTTCCTTTGCAATACTAGTTGACCAAGTTACTGTTATTGATATGTGAATAAAGGTACTATGTGGAACTTCTGAGAGCCTTGAGCTAGCTGGCATTCTAGCATCCATCTTATGGCATGGTAATCAAGGCTATAACCTAGAATTTGCAGAGAGATGAACTGGAAGATAACTTGGTCGTTGATGCTAATGTCTTCATAGAGATATGAAACCAATCATCTAAGCACCCTGCTTAAGTATTTCTTGACTTCACAAAGAAATTCTAGTCATGCTTACACCACTGTTTTGATGGAGTTTATATTACTTTTATAACTGAGTCAGCATCTGAGAAAATGTATCAAATACTCTTATTTCTAGTAAAATAAGGCTTGTGACTAGTTAAAGGTTAAGCAGCAAAAGGGCAGTTTTTACTGTTTTTACTCAAAGTACAAGTCTTTTCATATACTTCTTCATTTAGTCCTTGATGGGTAGCAGCACACTGTATTTAGTTTTGTATTGATTCTTAAGTGTCTGAAGTGAAGCTTTGTCTATTAAGGAGTGAAACGGGGAGGTAGTGAAGGGATAGAATGAGAGAAACAATGAGAAAGCTTTCATCAGGTGAATTAAGATAAAATGAAGTCCAATTTTCTTATCTTAAAAGGTCTCCCAAAATAAAAAATAAAATGGTCCCTGGCAGTAAGTTTTAGTTTAACAAGGTACAAAATCAATATTACATCTAAGTTTTAAAATTGGGCAACATAAGAGATTTGAGCCTTTTCCTTAGTGTTCATGTAATCAAGGTTGTCTTTGCTTACTATACTTATTTTATATAAATGACATCCACTTTTGTAGCCTTAGTGTATGCTATACTTGGATTATCTTAAGAAATCTTAGAATTAATAATTCATTTTCCACAAAGGTGCCAAGAACATACATTGGGGAAAACACAGCCTTTTGAATAAATGGTTCTGGGATAACAGGATATCCATATGCAGAAGAATAAAACCAGATCCTCATCTTCCACCATATAAAAAAAATCAACTCAAAATGGATGAGATATTTAAATGTAAGACCTTAAACTATGAAAGTACTAAAAGAAAACTTTGGGGAAGCACTAAGGACATTGGTCTGGACAAAGATATTTTTGGGGAAACCTAAAAAGCACAGACAACAGAAGCAAAAACAAGCAAATGAAATTACATCAAGCTAAAAGCCTTCTTCGCAGCAAAGGAAATAATTTAAAAAGTGAAGAGATAACCTAAATAATGGGAGAAAATATTTGCAAACCATCTATTCAGCAAGGGATTAATAACCAGAATAATAAGGGACTGAAACAACTCAATAACAAATAATCCAGTTAAAAAATGGACAAAAGACCTGAATAGACATTTCTCAAAAGAAGATAAATAAATGGCCAACAGAGATATGAAAAAATGCTCAGGTCATTAATTATCAAAGAAATGCAAATCAAAAACACAATTAGATATCATCTCACCCCAGTTAGAAGAGCTATTACCAAAAACACAAAAATAATAAATGCCAGTGAGGATGCAGAGAAAGGGAATGCTTATGCACCATTGGTGAAAATGTAAAGTAGTGCAGCCATTATGAAAATAATTGTGTTGGTGCCTCAAAAAACTAAAAATACAATTCAGCAATTCCACTGTGAGGTATATATCCAAATGAAAGAAAATTAGTATATCAAAGAGATATTTGTCCTCCCATGTTTATTAAACACTATTCACAATAGTCAAAATGTGAAATCAGCCTGAGGGTCAATCAACAGATAAATGGATAAAAAATGTGGTATAAATAGAAACATGTGTATCTATTCATACACATATGATGGAATATTATTAGGTCATAAGAAAAATGGAGTCCTGTCATTTGTAGCAACATGGAAGGAGGTCATTAAGGTCAATATATTAAGTGAAATAAGCCAGGGAAGAAAGACAAATATTGCATGTTTTCATTCATATGTGAGAACTAAAAAAGTGGATCTCTTGAAGGTAGTGAATAGGATGTTGGTTACCAGAGGCTGGGAAGGGAGGATGAGTAGGGGAGGAATAAAGAGAAGTTAAGGGTAAAAAAACACATTTACAAGAAATAAGTTCTACTCTTTAAAGATGGAGATTTAGTTTAATTATTCTGAATATAGATATTTAATAATACAATAAGGACATTACAGTTAAAAATAATTTGTTATATATTTCAATGTAGCTAGAAGAGAAGAATTGTAATGTTCTCAACACAAGAAAAAGATAAATGAGTTAATGGGTATCCCAATTATTCTGATTTGATCATTACACATTATACACATGTATGAAAATACCACATGTACCCCAAAAATATGTACAACTATGATATATCAGTAAAAAACAATTTATTGTCCCAGTCTTATTAATGTCTTGAAACTAATTTGTTAAGCTCTAAGATGCATTGATTGCATATCCATTACAAAAGTTACTACTGGACAATAAATATTAAAACCATTCTGAACATGTTATATATATGTTAATTGTTAGATTGAATTTAAAGATGTTGCTTTTATTATTGATGAGCTTTTTTGTAATTAAGTAACTATTTCTTGGCCAGGCGCGGTGGCTCACGCCTGTAATCCCAGTATTTTGGGAGGCCAAGATGGGCAGATAACCTGAGGTCAGGAGTTCAAGACCAGCCTGACCAACATTGAGAAACCCTGTTTATACTAAAAATACAAAATTAGCCAGGCATGGTGGCGCATGTCTGTAATCCCAGTTATTTGGGAGGCTGAGGAAGGATAATCACTTGAACCCAGGAGGTGGGGGTTGAGGTGAGCCAAGATTGTGCCTTTGCACTCCAGCCTGGATGACAAGAGTGAAACTGTCTCAAAAAATGAAATAAAATAAAATAAAAATAAGATAAAATAAAATAAAATAAATAACTATTTCTTGAGTGTCTCCAATATGCTGGATGCTGTTATAGCAAATAAGAAAACTGACAATATTATTATCCTATATACCATGCATGGTTTATTTTCTTTTGAGTGACTATTTTTTTTGTAACTTTTTATTTTGAAGTAGTTATAGATTCACAGGAAGTTGCAAAGAAGGGTACAGGGAGGTCCCATGGAGACCCCCTGGTAAGGAAGACTTACCAGCCTTCTCTAATGTTAAATTAGCACAATACCAAAACCAGAAAATTGACATTGGTAAAACTACAGAACTTATTCATAATTCACAGGTATAGATACAGTGATTATTATAAATGTATGTATTTCTTTGAAATTTTGTCATGTAACTTACCATATTTAAGATACAGACTGTCCCATCATCAAATGGCTCCTCTGTTCTACCCAACTATGGACATCCTTACACATACTCATCTTAACTCCTGACAACCACTAACCTGTTTTCCATTTTCTATAGCCTTAGCATTTCAAGAATGTTGTATAAATGGAATCATACACTACGTAATCATTGGAGGTTAGCTTTTTTCAACTCAGGATAATTGCCCTGAGGTTCATCCAAGTTGTTTTATGTATCAATAGCCTGTTCCTTTATATTTCTAAGTGGTATTCTGTGGTTTGGTTGTATCACAGCTTGTATAGCCATTCACCTGTGAAATGAAATCTGGATTATTTCCAGGTCTTGGATATTAAATATAAAGCTGCTATGAGGATTCAAGTACAAGTTTCTGCATGAACGTAAGTGTCATTTCTCTGGGATAAATTCCTAAGAGTGCAATTCTTGAGACTTATTTTAGGTCATTTTTTTGTTTTAAAAGAAACTGACAAACTATTTTCCAGAGTAGTTGTATCATTTTACATTTTCTTCAGCAATATATGAGTGATTTAGTGTCTCTGTTTTGCCAGCATTGAGAATTTTCATAAGCTTTTATTTTCATAATTTATATAGGTATGTAGTACTACCTCATTTTAGTTTTAATTTACATTTCCCTGCTGGCTAATGATATAGAAATTCCTTTTATGTGCTTATTTGCCATCTGTATATCTTCTTCAGTGAAACGTTTGTTCATGTATTTTTCTCATTTTCTACTTTAATTTGTGGTGTTGTTTACATGGTTTAAAGCCGTCTTTTTATATTCTGTGTGTTAGATGTATGATTTACAAATATTTATTATCTCCCAATCTGTAATTTGCTTTTTCTTTTAATGGTGTTTTTACAGAATAAAAGTTTTTAAAATTCTTTTCAATGAAGTCAATTTATACTCCTAATTAGCTGCTAATATTAATAAGTTTGACTTGGGCATTTCTTATATAGTTTAATGAGAAACTAATACTATACTTACTATTTCATCAAAATTTCTTTTTCAGCAATATTTCTATTATAAAATGGTCAAAAATGTATTCATTAAAATAAACCATTTTGGCTATATTACAACTTCTCTTAGAAAATATGCTACTCTTTCTATATCATTTTTCAGAAACACTTGTATTTTAATCCTTATAAATTCCAGTTTTTACACATGGGACATATTAAAATGTTGTTTTGTTTTCTAAAATAGAATGATTATCATTGATTTTGTTGCCCTTTGGTTTTTCCTCACCTATCAGTATGGGTAACTTGTGTACTAGTGAAGTATTTTGCTATTAATTCATAGTATCTAAAAACTCTCAGGCTATTGAAGATAAATTAGGTAAAACTCACTTACATGTCCTGAAAAATGTCATACCAAAGCTAACGGTCTGTAGCTTAATTTGTGCTTCATTTTAAAAACATATATTGAAGGCCACAGAGTGCTAGACACTGTTTTAGAACATATCAGTAATGAACATATTGGTATTACATACAGATAATAAAAATGGTGTGTAAAATATAATTTGAACCATAGTTTTAAATAAATTTGAATGGAACGCATCAATAGATACTAAGTTCTGCCATTGGTTTAACCTGTAAACTATATGCTATTAGGGACAACTTCAGGTTTTATTTTTAACTCCCTAGGTTACATTTCAGTCTCCATATAATCTCTGGGATTTTCTCCAGTATTTATTTAGAAATATTGTTATTTTGTTTTCAGAGATGCATTTACACTGAGTCATGATTTTTTTTCCTACAGTGTTTATTACTATTCTTCAGAGCAAGTATGTATTAATACAATACCAAAAAGTAAGCTAGTAATTTTAGGGATCCCCTCATCTGGCTGAGACATCATCAGAGGAAGCCAAAGTGTAATATAATGATCACCTAAAGGCAATGTTCTCAAATCATTTATGGTAATATGATATATGTATTATATTGTCCTTACTGGAAAATACTTCATGTAAGAATGACATAATGCAAAAAATAACACTTATAGTCAGAAAAACATTCTTCTAATATCCCCTAGTTGCTCTCCTCTTAAAATAATAATAAAAACAACAGGAATCAAAGTTTTCTACATTTCTTTGACAGATAAATTTCTTCAACCCATGTCTTATTTTAAAAATATGTAATAAAATAATGTCTTGCACCAAATATCTTTCCTTCTTCAGATTGATCAAATGAACATTTTTCAGCATGTATAACCAAACCTGCAGTGCCCTTTGCCATAAGCAAATGTGTTTGGTCAATGATTCCTGTCTTCCCCAAAAGCATGTAGAGTTCTGAGAAGGCTTGCAGTCAAGAACTTTAACTTTTACCTAAAGTTTCTTTTTTCTTTCTTTTTGGAAATGGAGTCTCGCTCTGTTGCCCAGGCTGGAGTGCGGTGGTGTGATCTTGGCTCACTGCAACCTCCACCTCCCGGATCCTGGTTCAAGCAATTCTCCTGCCTCAGCCTCCCGAGTAGCTGAGATTACAGGCATATGCCACCATGCCCAGCTAATTTTTTTTGTATTTTTAGTAGAGACGGGGTTTCACCATGTTGGCCAGGCTTGTCTTGAACTCCTCACCTCGTGATCCACCAGCCTTGGCCTCCCAAAGCGCTGGGATTACAGGCATCAGCCATCACGCCCGGCCTATGGTTTCTTAAACTTACTGGATTACTGAATTTTCCTTTAGATGGAAAAATTTCTGTTTCAAATTATATATTAACAGAATGTGTTGTTTTTCCAGCATTTACATCAATATGGTGAATAATGATGTATTTATTTTCACATATTTGCCATAGAAAGTGCAATAATACTGGCATATAAACAGCTCAAATTTGCTATGTGCCAAGGATTATGCCAAGTACTTTTAAAATACAATGTTAGTAAGTGCTCATACCAATTTTATGTCATAGCTATTGGAACTGTATCTCATCAGGTTAGCCTGCTTGATTAAAGTTGTACTGCTCAAAAATGTAAACTCAGACCAAGGTAATCTGACTCTAGATAAAGTACAATTTAAAGGATATTGAAAGCTAAAATATGTGAGTTAATTGCTAGGAAATATAAAATATTGCAATATTAACCAAAAGAAAACAACTCCTAAACATCTTTCCATTTTTAAATAGAAGCTACCCAATGGGCATGATCAAACTCATTTTCCAAATTTAAAAACATATTCCAGGGAAAAGCACAAATTGGAAGTTTTGTATGGAAAGCAGAAAAAATGTTTGGGACAAAACTGAAATCATCAAAAAGAAGGATGGGATGCAGAGCCTGTCCAGGAAACTAAAAGAGAAGTGTAAGGGAGGCTATGGCAGGCATCTTACACATAAGATGGAGAGTATGCTCCTATATAAATATCTAATGAAGAATATGCAGAGATGGGGAAAAATTAGCAAGAATTTTTGTGGGAAAAATAAACTACAACAAAACTTGAATATTGACTAAAAAATTCAAAAAATGAGATTCAAAGTGTGTCTCCTAAGTAGACATTGAAAAAAAGAAGAAATTGTCAGTGGAAAACTTACTGTCAACAGCAGCACCCCACTTTGTAAAATTTTGTGTTTGTCATTTAATATGGACTGTGCAATGTGGTGTGATAAGCTTTCAGCAACTGAAAAAAATAATGTAGTTGAGGGCATAGATTTTATTATAAAAGTATAATTAATTCTAGGGGAAATAGGTTGCTAGTTATGTATAAAATAACAAAGGAGAGAGAGAGATCCAAGATGGCCGATTAACAACAGCTCAGGATTGTAGCTCCCAGTGAAAGCGCAGAGAGCGAGTGGACGCTGCACTTTCAGATGAATTTTTGTTGCCCACAGACTAGGAGATTCCCGGCGGAGGAGCCACACG
>CAUYLG010008876.1:0-27219 GCA_963573385.1 Cacajao melanocephalus
CTCCGTCAGGCCTTGTTCTCTTGCTGATGAGGAGCTGCGATCCCCTGTAGGAGGAGAGGCATTCTGATTTCGGGTGTTCTCAGCCTTTTTGCACTGGTTTCTTCCCATTTTTGTGGATTTATCCACCTGTCGTCTTTGTAATGGCCAACTTTCAGATTGGGTCTGAGTGAACATCCAGCTTGTTGGTGATGAAGTTTTTTCTGTTTCTTAGTTTTCCTTCGGCGGATGCCCTTTCCCCACAGAGCTAGGCCTTCCCGGGTTCAGCTGTGCTTACTGTGAAACTCTGAAGTCCTCAGTGCTTCCAACTGCTGTTCTCCTTGTGGGGATGGGACCAGCTGAGCCCGACTCAAAAGGCACTCAGTCCTTACTCCGCACTGGGAAGCACTGTGCCATGCCAGGGCGCTGGTAAAACAGCCATGCCAGCCAAAAGAGTCGCTCTGGTGACCCGTGTGGCTCCTCCGCTGGGTAGCACCCAGTTTGTGGGCAACAGAAATACGTCTGAAATTGCAGCGTCCGCTCGCTCTCTGCGCTTTCACTGGGAGCTACAATCCTGAGCTGCTGCTAAACAGCCATCTTGGATCTCTCTCCCTATTTCTTCCTTTTTGATTTGTATGCCTTTTGTTTTCTTTTCTTGCCTTATTGAACCAGCCAGCATTTCCAGTATTGTGTTACGTGGCAGAGGTGAGAGAAAACATTCCAAGTCTTAGGGGGAAAGCATTTAGTCTGCCACTATTAATTATCTTTTATAGAACTTAATTAAGAAACACTTAAAAAAAATATTTATCCAAACATTTGCCAGTTCTAGCAATATTCATTCTTTTGTGTTCATCTGTGTTTTTATCTGTTATCTTTTTCCTTTTGTCTGAAGTACTTTAATATTTCTTGAGTATAAATCTTTCTCTCAGATTTTGTCTTTATAAAAAACAGCCTAATTGAGTTATAATTAACATAAAATAAACTATCTATATCTAAAGTATATAATTTGATACATTTTGACATAGATACACATATGTGAAACCATAATAAAAACAAGATAGTAAACAAACATAATTTATGTGTCTAAATTTTTTTGTGTATCTATATAATCTGTCTCTTCAGACCCTTCACACCTCCAATGGTCTGCTTTCTATCATTACAGATTGATTTGCATTTTATACAATTTAATATACATAGAACTATACAGTATGTACCCTTCTTAAAAATATGTTTTTTTTTTTTAAATTCAGGATAATTATTTGAGATTTATCCAGGTTGTTGTATGCATCAATAGTTCATTATTTTTAATGCTGAATGGCATCCTGTTATATGGATATACCAAAATTTGTTTATTTATTCATGGATTGGTAGACATTTGAGTTGTCTGTAGTTTTTCGTTATTACAAATAAAGCTGTCTTGAACATGTATGTATAAGTCTTTGTTGAACATATATTTTCTCTTCTCTTGAGTGTTTACCTGTGAGTAGAATGGCTACATTCCATGGTGGTTATATTTAACATTTTAAGACACTGACAGACTGTTACCCAAAATGCTTATATTGTTTTATGTTCCTACCAGAAGTACATGAGTGTTCTTGTTATGCTATATCTTTGTCAACACTTGGTATGGTCAGTTTTTTTTTTAATGTTAAACATTCAAATGGAGGTACATTGACTTGTCATGATTTTGACTTGGATTTTCTTAATGATGAATGATGTCAAGCATCTTTTGACATGCTTATTTGCAACCTATATTTCTTTCTTGGTGATTTGTGTGTTCAAATATTTTACATATTAAAAAATAGACTTTTTTTTTTTAAAGTTGAGCTTTGATACTTTATGTAGTCTGAATAAAAATCCCTTATCAGACACGAGTTTTGCAAAGGTTTTCTCCCTGTGTTGTCTATGGCTGGTCTTTTAAACCCCTTAACAGTGTCTTTTTGTAGAGTAGAAAGTTTTAATTTTAATGATGTTCAATTAATTTGTTCTTTAATGGATTGTGTTTTTTTATGTTATATCTAAGAAATCTTTGCTTAATCCAGAGGTTAGCAAGTCATGCCTTACAGGCCAAATGTGGCCTGATGTTTGCTTTTGTAAGATCTGTAGGCTTGCATTTAAAAAAAAAAATTTATTATACTTTAAGTTCTGGGGTACATGTGCAGAATGTGCAGATTTGTTACATAGGTATACATGTGGCATGGTGGTTTTCTGCATCCATCCCCCATCCTCTACATTAGATATTTCTCCTGATGCTATCCCCCTACCCCCTACTATCCCTTCCCAGCACCCTCACCCCCCGACAGGTCCCCATTTGTAATGTTCCCCTCCCTGTGTCCATGTGTTCTCATTGTTCAACACCCACTTATGAATGAGAACTTGTGGTGTTTAGTTTTCTGTTATTGTTTCAGTTTGCTGAGAATGATGGTTTCCAGTTTCATCCATGTCCCTGCAAAGGACATGAACTCATCCTTTTTAATGGCTGCATAGTATTCCATGGCGTATATGTGCCACGTTTTCTTTTTATTTATTTATTTTTACAATTTTTTTTTAATTTTTAATTTTTATTTATTTTTAAATATTTATTATACTTTAAGTTCTGGGGTACAAATGCAGATCGGGCAGGTTTGTTACATAGTTATACATGTGCCATGGTGGTTTGCTGCATCCATTGCCCCATCATCTACATTAGGTATTTCTCTGAATGCTATCCCTCCCTAATCCCCCAGCTGCCTGCTATTCCTCCCCTAGCGCCGCTCCCCTCAGGCCCCAGTGTGTGATGTTCCCCTCCCCATGTCCATGTATTCTCATTGTTCAACACCCACTTATGGGTGAGAACATGCGGTGTTTAGTTTTCTGTTCCTGTGTCAGTTTGCTGAGAATGATGGTTTCCAGTTTCATTCATGTCCCTGCAAAGGACATGACCTCATCCTTTTTTATGGCTGCATTGCATACCATAATATATATATATATATATATATATATATATATATATATATATAATGCCATATTGTCTTTATCCAGTCTATCATTGATGGGCATTTGGGGTGGTTCCAAGTCTTTGCTATTGTAAACAGTGCCACAATAAACATATGTGTGCATGTGTCTTTATAATAGGATAATTTATAATCCTTTGGGTATATACCCAGTAATGGGACTGCTGGGTCAAATGGTATTTCTATTTCTAGATCCTTGAGGAATTGCCACTGTCTTCTACAATGGTTGAATTAATTTACACTCCCACCAACAGTGTAAAAGCATTCCTATTTCTCCACATCCTCTCCAGCATCTGTCTCCAGATTTTTTAATGATCGCCATTCTAAGTGATGTGAGATGGTATCTCAGTATGGTTTTGATTTGCATTTCTCTAGTGACCAGTGATGATGAGCTTTTTTTCATATGTTTGTTGGCTGCATAATTGTCTTCTTTTGAAGGGTCTGTTCATATACTCTGCCCACTTTTTGATGGGGTTGTTTGCTTATTTCTAGTAAATTTGTTTAAGTTCTTTGTAGATTCTGGATATTAGCCCTTGGTCAGATGAGTGGATTGCAAAATTTTCCAGTTCTGTTGGTTGCTGGTTCACTCTGTTGATAGTTTCTTTTACTGTGCAGAGGCACTTAAGTTTAATTAGATCCCATTTGTCAATTTTGGCTTTTGTTGCCATTGCTTTTGCTGTTTTAGTCATAAAGACCTTGCCTATGCCTATGTCCTGAATGGTATTGCCTAGGTTTTCTTCTAGGGTTTTTATGGTGTTAGGTCTTATGTTTAAATCTTTAATCCATCTGTGTTGGGAACCAGCCCAACCCTGTACATGGGTGCCCTGAGTCGTGGCGGTGAGGAGAGAGTGAGAAAAGAAATAAGACAAGAGTAGAAGTTCACAGCATGGGTCCAGGGGGACAATGCACTCTCATGCTGGGTAAACTGCCTTGGCACTGGGCTCTGGGCTCCACACGCTTTTATTAGGTGCATTATCTTGTTAATCTTGCATGCTGTGGGGAGGGGAGCTAAGAAGGAAGATGGTGGTGGGGAGAGCATGTGTCTGGCAAATGTGGTTCTTCTAAGAAACGCTAATTAAGGACACTGAGTTTTACCACCCATTGTCTATCCAGCGGCATCTGCAAAGAGGCACAGAGGATAAGGCACCATAAAGTCTGACCACATACAATGCATCAAGAGTTTCTTTCCTCTCAAGCATTGTGGACACAGAACAATTAGAATTACTCTATATTCTGAGAAAGTAGGCAGAGCCTGTGGTGTTCCAGTTATCTCTGCCCTGCAAGACAAGACTTTTCTGTCCTGCAAGCTCCCATCTGCAAAGATCCTCTCAAGTATTGTGAACAGAGGTTGCATTCCTTCCCAGAGTTCTTGCACAAGCCCTCTCTACGAGACCCTCATACAAACCCTATGTTGGGAAGAGATTGTGGGACCAAAGCAGTATTTGCTACCTTGAAACCATACCACAGTGTTCCGTGGTTATAAAATGCTCTCAGATGGTCTTTACTATAAGCCTTCTGATACTGCTTTATGTCTGTTTTTATTTTACTGCACTGTAGTTTGGAGTTTTCTTAATTCAGTATTTGATCCGTGGCACAGATCTCACTGTATAAAAAGCAAAGCAAGCTTGTAATCATTTAACTATAAGTAACACAGGTCTGCCCCTGGCCATCTTGGCCTACACATCCAGAGTTAATTTTTGTATAAGGTGCAAGGAAGGGATCCAGTTTCAACTTTCTGCATATGGCTAGCCAGTTTTCCCAACACCATTTATTAAATAGGGAATCCTTTCCCCATTGCTTGTTTTCATCAGGTTTGTCAAAGATCAGATGGTTATAGATGTGTGGCATTATTTCTGAGGGCTCTGTCCTGTTCCATTAGTCTATGTATCTGTTTTGGTACCAGTACCACACTGTTTTGATTACTCTAGCCTTGTAGTATAGTTTGAAGTCCATGACATTTTATTCAATTTTTAATTAACAGTGTATTCCCATCATGTCAAAATAAGAAAAGTGGATTTTGAATATCATGATTTTAAGACACAGTGGAGTTTTGTTTTGCTAAATTATATGGTAAAGGATTATGTTTATTATGCAATTGCACTATAGCTGTGCTGAAAGAATGCAACATACATTGGCATTATCAGACTATTTATGACAATATTTTAAACATACAGTAATGCAGCTGTTAGAAAAATTGGAAAATTCAGTATAGTTTATTGCAGCAAAATTTCTTTACAAAAATAAAAAATGAGACTGCAACCTAAGTAACTTTCTGAGTGGTTCATTTGTTAGCCAAGCAAGGATTACTGATGGTGAATTAATTACAGCATGTTTGGTTATAGTAGCTGAAGAATTGTGTCCACAGAAAACACATTTGTTTAACAATATGAGCCTTTTGGTGAGTTGAGGACGCTGGGAACAACACCAATGGTCAGTTAAAAAACAAGGCGAACGATTTCAAATGGTTTTACTTTGAGCTTTTGATGAGTTAAAAGATACTACTGATATTCCTTAATTGTCATTATTTACTTAAAGAATCAATACCAAGTTTGAAGTGATAAAGTATAGCCTTATGAATAGTCTGTATGGAATAATTACAGGTAAGTAAACCTTCAAATAAACACTAATTCAGTATAACCTGAAGTGATATCTGTTAAAACGTGTTACAGCTGATGGCAGTAAAAAATATATGTGGTGCAGAAAGGGCTTGGCTGAACAAATTAACATAGCTTCTGAAAATGAATGGTTTTTAAAGCCTTTGGTTATCAGACTCTATCATGTATGATAGAACTAGGTAGAGTTCACTCTAATGGACTTAACCATTGTCAGTTCTGCAAATTTTTGTTAGAAACAGAAGCAGTATATCCTAACTTGCTTTTCTACATAGAAGTCAATGACTTAGCAGTGGCAATGTGTTATTGTGCATGAATAATGCATGGCCTTGACCTCAAAGCCAACAATGGATTTCTTCGAAAGAGAAGAACCTCCTTGAATCACTGTTATAGAACATCCAAATGGCTTTGAAAATTAGCTTTTTTTGCACCTTAACAAAGTTTCTTAATGAATCAACCCAAAATTAGAGGCAAGCAGTGCTTACATGACAAAGTTTTAGTCATTCTTATATTTGTTTGAATTGCAATTATTGTCAAACTGCTTTGTACCCTTCCTGAACTGTCAAAAGTTAAAACAACAAATGTGATTTTCTTTCCTACAGAAATTTTTAGCAGATGTATTTTCTAGTAGCATTTTTAAAACATGATACAAACGCAAAGGAAATTCCATATTTCAAAATCTATTTAACTGTGTAACTGAGGAGCTCCTACCTCACCTTTAATTGGAAGTAATTAATCTGTGATGTAATGACATGCTAAAAGGAAAATTTCAAAAGGAGCTAATAGAATTTTATAAGTGCCTTCCACATGATGAATACAATCAATTATAATCATTATGGTGGCTTAATATCAATCAGTATTTGGAAGTACCTATCTGTGTGAAAAGAGGCAAGGAATAATTTTTCCCTAGAACCTTCAGAGGAGGCATGACTCTGCCGACAGCATGATTTTTGACTTCTATCCTCCAGAACTATGAGAGACTAAGTTTCTGTTGTTTAAAGCCATCTGGTTTTTGGTAATTTGGAATTTTGGTAATTTGGCAATCTGGCATGGAAGTCCTAGAAAACTAATATACTTGGTGGCATTATAATTCTGTTTATCTTTTTAAGGAACTGTCAGATTAATTCACTGGTGCCTGCATCATATTATACTCCCACCAGCAATGGGGTTTCTCCTCCTCACCAACAATTGGTTTTCAACACCAACAATTCTCTTCCTTCCTTTTTTTTTTTTTTAAGCCAGTTAAATTTAGCAGTGGGGAGTTGTATACCAAATTTAGTGATGCTAATGTTAATAAGTTCTGATAACCCACTATCATTGGACCAGCAATTCTCTTCCTTACTATCATCAGACCAGCGATTCTCTTCCTTTCTTTTCCTCACCAATAATTTTTTTAAAAAATTATAACCATCCTAGTAAGTGTAAAGTGGTATCCCATTGCAGTTTTGATTTGCATTTTTTTAGCGAAAAACATTATTCAGCATCTTTTTATGTACGTATTGGCCACTTGTGTATCTTTTTTGGAAAGATATATATTAAAATCTTTTATCCATTTTAAATTGAGTTATTTGTCTCTTTATTGTTGAGTTGTAAGGATTCTTTATACACTTTGGATACTAAACTCTTATCAAATGTATGATTTGATACAATATTCTCTGGTTTTGTGGGTTATCTCTTTACTTATTTACCTTTTATTTTTAATTGACATGTAATAATTGTATATATTTATGGGATACAGGGTGATATTTTGATACATGTATGCAATGTGTAGTGGTCAAATCACGGTAATTAGTATCCACTACCCTCAAACATTTATTATTTCTTTATGTTACGAACACTCAAAATCCTCTCTTGTAGCTATTTGAGAATATACAATAAATTGTTCATTATAGCCACCCTATAGTGCTATAGAACAGTGGAACTTATTCCTCCTATCTAGCTGTAAATTTTTATTCATTTACCAACCGCTGGCTATCCCACCCTCCCCCATACTTTTCTCTGCCTTATTAACTGCTATTCTACTCTCGATTTCTATGACCTCAACATTTTTAGTTTCCATATATGAGTGAGAACAGGTGGTATTTATCTTTCTGTGCCTGGCTTATTTGTCTTAACGTAATGTCCTCCAGCTCATTCATGTTGGTGCGAATGATAGAATTTTGTTCTTTTTTATGGCTTAATAGTATTGAAATGTTCAGATATACCACATTTTCTTTATCCATTCATCTACTGATGAATGCTTTGGCTGATTCCACATCTTGGCTATTGTAAATAGTGCTTCAATAAGCATGGGAGTGCAAATATCTCTTTAATATACTGAATGCCTTTCCTTTGGATATATATACCCAGTAGTGGGATTGCTCAGTAGTGGGATAATATGGTAATTCTATTTTAGTTTTTTGAAGGACTTCCATGCTGTTTTCTGTAATGGCTATACTTATTTACATTTCCACCAACAGTGTATAAGAATTCCCTTTTAGCCATGCATGGTGGCATGCACCTGTAATCTCAGCTACTTGGAAGGCTGAGGCAGGAAGAACCCTTGAGCCCTGGAGTTCAAGGCTGCAGTGAATTATGATCATGCTATTGCACCCCAGCCTGGGCAACAGAGTGAGACCCCATCTCCAAAAAAAAAAAAAAAAAAGAGTTCCCTTTTCTTTGAATCCTTGCCAGGGTTTGTTATTTTTTGTCTTTTTGATCATAGCCATTCTAACTGGGGTGAGATGAGATCTCATTATGGTTTTGATATGTATTTCCCTGATAATTAGTGATGTTGACCATTTTTTTTCATATACTTGTTGGCACTTTGTATGTCTTCTTTTGAGAGTTGTCTATTCAGCTCATTTACCCAAGGAGTATACTCTTGATAGACATTTAGAACAACTTTTCTCCAAAAGTGTGTTCTGAAAAAAATAAAGATTAGTTCCATAAAATATTTATGTGGATTACTGGGGGAAAAATGTTCATTGAATTACTTATAACACTTGTGTTCTACAATTTACACTATGGTTTTAGGAAAACAAAGAAAAGCCCTTGGTATGTGGTTAGAACCTTAGAAGACACACTTATATACACAAGTACAATTGTAAATTATAATCTTTAGATTTCTGTTTCCAAATGTCCTGAGTAAAGTCTTTCTTTACTGGCTTCCAAGTCCTTCAGAGGCTGTCACTATCACCTGGACTTAGGTTGAACTTCAAAGTCTGATGAAAACATGTAGAAATGTGAACCAGCACAGCTGCTGTCTTAGACTCTTTGAAAGTCTTTAAATTAGTTGCTTTGCTTTGCTATTTTTGAGTTTAGTCTTTCCCTCTGCAGTATGCCTTCTTGTGTGCATTTTTTTTACTGCAAATTGACAATATATAATTGTATAAATTTATGGGATAAAAAATGATATGTTTTATGAAATAGTGATGTTAAATAAATAGAGCTAGTTAATGTATATCACTTCAAATACTTAGCATATTTGTGATGAGAATATTTGAAATTTATCCTTAGTTTAGAAATGTACATTATTCTAAAACTGTATGTACCATGCTACATACAATTGTAAAAAAAATTCCTTCTGTCTGAGATTTTGTACTCTTTGACCGTAATCTCATTCCTTGTGCTTGAGATTTTGTACCTTTTGATCATAATCTTCCTATCTCTCCCAACCCCTAACCTCTGTAACCACCATTCTACTCCTTGCTTCTATGAATGTGATTGTTTTAGATTTTACATGTAAATGAGTACATACAGGATTTGTCCTTCTTTGCCTGGCTTATTTCACTTGGGATAATGTTCTCCAATTCCATCTATGTTTTCAGAAATGACAGAATTTTCTTGTTTTTAGAAGGCTGAATAGTATCCCACTGTGTACATATGCCACATTTTATTTATCTGTTCATCTGTTGATGGACAGTTTAGTTGATTCCATAACTTGACTATTGTGAATAGTGCTGCAATAAATGTAGGACTGCCAACATCTGTTCAACAAACTGTTTTGACATTGTTTGGGTAAATACTCAGAAGTGGGATTCCTGGATCATATGGTAAATCTATTTTTAATTTTTTGAGAAACCATACAGTTTTCCGTAATTGCTGTCCTAATTTACATTCCTAGCAATAGTAGAATGTTGAACCACCAAGGGTTCCTTTTCTTCACATTCTTGCCAATACTTATCTTTCATCATTTTTATAATAGTCATTCTGACAGGTGTGAAATGCTATTTTCTTGTGGTTTTACCTTGCATTTTCCTAATGCTTAGCAATAGTGAGCATTTAAAATATATTTGTTGGCCATTTGTATGTCTTCTTTTGAGAAAGTGTATTTAGGCCCCTTGCCCATTTTTTAATAGAGGGCTTTTTCTCTCTCTCTCTCTTCTTTTTTGCTATTGAGTTGTTTGAGCTCCTTGTATATTTAGAATGTTAACCCATTATTGGATATATGGATTGCAAATATTTTCTCCCAATTTGCAGATTTTCTCTGCACATCAATTGTTTTCTTTGCTGTGCAGAAGCCTTTTAGTTTGATATAATCCAATTTCTCTATTTTTGCTTTACTTGGCTGTGCATTTGAGGTCAAATACATTGATCATTTCTCAGATCAGTGTTTTGTAGTTTTTTTTCCTATGTTTTCTTCTAGTAATTTTACACTTTCTGGTCTTATATGTAAGTCTTTAATCCATTTTCAGTTGATTTTTGTATATGTTTTATCCAATTTAGTCTGCATGTGGGTATTCAGTTTTCCCAACACCATTTATTGAAGAAACTGTTTTTTCCATCGTGTGCTCTTGGCACCTTTGTGGAAGATAAATTGACTGTATATGCATGAGTTTATTTCTGGGATTTCTATTCTTTTCTACTGTTCTATATGTCTAGTTTAATGTCGTACTATGCTGTTTTGATTACTATGGCTTTGTAGGGGATTTTGAAGTCAGGTAGTATGATGCCTCCAGCTTTGTTTCTTTTGCTCAAGATTGCTTTGCCTAGTCAGGGTCTTTTGTGGATCTATACAGATTTTAGGATTATTTTTTCTATTTCTATGTAAAAATAACCCTGGAATTTTGATAGAGATTGCACAGAATCTATAGATCACTTTGTTACAGTATGGACATTTTCACAGTGTTAGTTCTTCCAATCTATGATTGTGGAATATCTTTTCATTTATTTGTGTCTTCTTTGATTTCTTTCTTTCTTTCTTTTTTTTTTTTTTTTTTTACCTTTTTGGTTAAATTTATTCCTTTTGTTGTACCTATTGTAAGTGGGATTATTCTTTTGATTTCTTTCTGGATAGTTTGTTGTTAGTGTATAGAAATGCTACTGATTTTTATGTGTTGATTTTGTAACTTGCAACTTTAATGTGTTTATTAGTTCTAACAGTACTTTTCTTTTTGTGGAATATATAGGGTTTTCTATATATAAGATCATGGCATAAACAGTGACAGTTTTACTTTTTTCTTTCCTATTTGGATGGCTTTTATTTCTTTCTCTTGATTAATTGCCCTGGCAAGGACTTGCAATAAATACTATGTTGAATAGAAGTGGTAAGAATAGGCATCCTTGTCTTGTTCCAAATCTTAGAGGAAATGCTTTCAATTTTTCACCATTGAGTATGTTAGCTGTAGGATTCTCATATATGGTCTTCATTGTGTTGTGTTACATTTCTTCTATGCCTAATTTGATGAGAGTTTTTTTTTTTAATCATGAAAGGATTTTGAATTTAATCAAATGCTTTTACTGCACCTACTAGGTGATCATATGACTTTTCTTCTTCATTCTGTTAGTCTCATATATCACATTTGTTTATTAGCATATGTTGAACCATCCTTGCATTCCAGAGATAAATTCTACTTGATCATGGTGACAATAATTTTAATGTGTTGTTGAATTTGGTTTGCTAGTATTTTGTGAGAAATTTTGCATTTATGTTCATCAAATATATTGGCCTGTTATTTTCTTTTTCTTGTAATGTGCTTGTCCATCTTTGGTATCAGGGTAATGCTGGCCTCGTAAAGAGATTGGAAGTGTTCCCTCTTCTTTGATTTTTTTGGAAGACTTTGAGAAGGGTTGATATTAGTTCTTTAATTTTTTTGTAGAATTAATAGTGAAGTCATCAGGTCCTAGGCTTTTCTTTGATGGGAGACTTTTTATTACTGATTATATCTCCGTATCAGTATTGGTCTCTTCAGATTTTCAATTTCTTCATTATTCACTTTTGGTAGATTTTATGTGTCTAGGAATTTATCCATTTCTTCTATGTTATCCAATTTATTCATGTATAATTGTTCATAGTAGTCTTCTATGATCTTTTTATTTCTGTGGTATCAATTGTAATGTCTCTGCTTTCATTTCTGATTTTGTTTGAATGTTCTATTTTTTAATTAGTTAGTGTAACTGAAAGTTTGCCAATTTTATCTTTTTAAAAAATCAACTCCTTTTCATGAACAATTAGTTAAACAATTAAATTGTTTTTCTAGTCTCCATTTTATTTATTTCTCCTCTCATCTTTATTATCTCTTTCCTTCTGATTGCTTTGCATTTAGTTTCTTCTTTTTTTTAATAGTTCTTTGAGGTTGAATGTTAGATTGTTTATTTGAGATCTTTCTTCTTTTATAACATAGGAATTTATTAGTATAAATTTTCCTCCTAGATTGGCTTATGCTATATCCCATAAATTTTGGTATGTTGTATTTACTTTTTTTTGTCTCTCTCTCTCTCTGTCTCTCTCTCTATATGTGTGTGTGTGTGTATACATGTATATATACTTACATACAACATATCAAAACTTATATCTATCTATCTATCTTTATATATTTTCTATGTCATCTGTCTCCCAGGCTGGGCTGTAGTGGAATGATCATAGCTCACTGCAACTTTGAACAACTGGGGTCAAGCAGTCAGTTCTTCCACCTCAGCCTCCAAAAGTGCTAGGATTACAGGTGCCAGCCACCATGCCTGACCTTTCCCTTTTAATTTCTTCAGTGACCCATTGGTTGTTCAGGACCATGTTGTTTAATTTCCATGTATTTCTTAATTTTCTAAAATTTTCTTGGTGTTGATTTCTGGTTTTTTAACATTGTGGTTTAAAAAACTACTTGATATAATTTCAGTCTTCTTAAATTTGCTGAGGCTTATTTTTTGCTCTAACATGTGATCTTTCCTGGAGAATATTTGGTGTGCACTTAAGAACAATGTGTATTCTGTTGCTGTTGGATGGAATATTCTGTGTATGTCTGTTAGGTCCATTTAGTCTAAAATATTGTTCAAGTCTAATGTTTCCTTATTAATTTTCTGTCTCAATGATCTATTTATTTTGTAAGTCAGGTACTGAAATCTATAATTATTATGATTCATTTCTCCCTTCAGACCCTTTAATATTTGTTTTATATATTTAGGTGCTCTGATGTTGGATGCATATATACCTACAATTATATATTCTTGATAAATTGACCCCTTTATTATTTATTATATAATGTCCTTTTTTGCTTCTTTTTATAGTTTTTGACTTAAAGTCCATTTTGTTGGATATAAGTATAGCTAACTCTGCTCTCTTTTGGTTTCCATTTGCATGGAATGTCTTCCTACATTTCTTCACTTTCAGTTTATTTGTGTGTGACACTATTCTCTTGTATGCAGCATATAGTTGGGTCTTGCTTTTTCAGTCTATTCAGTCACTCTGTGTCTCTTTATGGGAGAATTTAATTCATTTACATTCAGGGAAATTATTATTAGGCAAGGATCTACTACTGCCATTTTATTAGTTGTGTTCTGGTTGTTTTGGATGTACATTTGTTCTTTCTTCCTCTCTTTCTGTTTTCCTTTGTGGTTTGATGGTTTTCTGTAGTGGTCTGCTTTGAATCTTTTCTATTTTTGTTTTGTATCTCTACTAAATATTTTTGCTTGTGATTACCAAGATGTATTTTCACATACGGCTGTAAGTAGCTCAGGCAGACTCTTGGAATGAGATATTAATTACATTCTTCCAAAATTAAGCAGTCTTGCAAAGTCTTTAAGTTTAGAACTAATCCTGAAGCAAAACTTGTGTAGTTAAGAGAATGGAAGAGTGAAATTTATTATTGTACAGATATGATTAGCAAATTGTTCAATAACATTCTGGATCTCCATGTTGTAGCCAAATGTTTTCACCAAAAACAAATTCTGCTGCTTGTCTACATACAGACAAGATTTTTTTAAAGAAGGAAGAATAATGATACTGATCACCTGTTTGAATTTTTAAATGTGTGTTTCTAAAAGCAACCCTAGTTTAGCGGATAATGCTAAAACAATTGTTTTTCTCAAAAGACTACCCCACTGGGTCACTCAGTTAGGAATTATTTGCTATAAATCTTCAATGCAAAATAGGTTTGGAAATATCATCATGGACAATGGCAAGTGTTGGGAGAAGAAATTAAGTCTAGAAACTCAGGACCTGAGGAAAGTGAATGGGATTGCGGTCTTTAGGTGATTTAGCACAGCCCTGGGTACACAGTGCAATCCACCAGAATAAAATGAGAGGCAAGAAGATAAACTCATGATAACAGTGCTTTGTTAATCTGGTTATTGAGCACATTTAAAAAGCTACAGAAGAGAACACACTTCCATGGCTCGGGTCCATTTTGTGCAGATAGCAGAGAACACAGTCTTTATACAGACAAACCAAGTCTGAGTTTATTTAAGTACACTTTGCTTTAAAAAACGTTGCACTAGGTATCTACATGATACATTTTGACCAGCATTATTCAATACTATTTGGGAAAAGTCTAAGGCAATTTTTCTAGATTAAAAATTTTTAGTGAAATGATTATTAATATATTTGTTCAAGGCTGAAATAAAATATTTTGGGTGTCTTGAAAATAATCAAATTTAAAAAATTAAGAGGAATAGGTCCATGACGTAGTCTCATTCATGACTATCAATAACTTAACTATGACCTTATTTAAGTTAACTGAAGAAAAAGATCTAATATTTTGAAGATCCAAACTTCAACCATTTCAATGATAAATAACCCAATTAATTTCAGTTATCATTAATAGTTACATAGTGGTAAGACACCAGAGTTCAAATTTTGACTCCTCCACTGATCAGTTCTGTGTGATCATATGTCTGTTGCACAGTTTCCTGTGATAAATAATAGCACGTACTCCACAACATAGTTCTGAGAATGGAGTTAGTGTACATGAATTGTGCATAGCTCCATATCTGATGTTATTAAATGTTAGTTGTTAGCTCATAAGGTTGTGACAAACACAGAAATAATTGTCAGTTGTTGCTACTTTTTCTGTTTAATGTTGAAGTTTTACAACATTGTGGAGTATTCTTGCTATGCAATACAAGTACATTGTTCTGTGGTTGCTACCGTTAGGCAAGTGGGCCAGCAAAGTTGCCTGAAATGTTCAAGCCAACATTGCATTGAATAATTGTTACACTGAATTATTGAAAGACTTTGCAGGCATGCTTAACCAGCATAAATGTTCATAAATTAAACATCCAAGTCCGTACTGAATCATTTACACTTATGTGACATAATAATTATAAAAGCAAATAGCATGTATAGTTTTGAAAAATGATTAAAAAGCTAGATACCTATGATTTATGAAGCCATAAATCATATAACTATGATTTATGTATATAACTTCTAGAAAGTTTTAGCTTTTTGGAGTTGTCTAACCTGCTAGTGGGAAGAATCAAACTCCATTAGGTAAATGCAAATGTTACAAAATAATGTTTAACAAAAGTTTGAACTGATCTATAAAATAATCTAAAATTACATTTTTGCAAGTGGGTTGGAAGGCCTGGATGTGAGAGTGTGTTGGGGCTATACATGTAAGTATTGGTTGTATGTGAAAGAGACTAAAATCTGAAAATTTTAGGTCCGTATTCTGTTGTATGCTTGCTGGTTGACTTCCAGACTTCCTTGTTTCATTTATCAAATATGAAAATATAGTAAAGTTTCTTATGAGGACCATAATAATTTAGTTTTTGAAAAGTGCAATTTAATCAAACTAATTTACATCACTAGTGATCTCATGACTAACTAGAATGGTCTTTTTCTGTTTCTTGCCAATTTCATCTACAACAAACAAACACAGGTATGTCTGAAGGAAAATAGCTGTACTGTATATAGTAAGTCTAAGAAAAACAAATTAAGTGTAATTTCTAAAAAGTTAATTCAGTTCTATAGAATTAAGGCCTAGAAGACTACCAGCAATATGTTAGAAACGTTAGCATGATTGTGGTTTACCTAAATTTTAATACATATAGGAAGCTTTGAAAATTCAAAAGAAAATATGCAAGGCAAGATTCAACATCATCTACAAAGAGAACTTTGCTAACTGCAAAATCATCAATCATTCTCAGAGAACAGAAAGCTCCAGTTCAAGTCTGTAAGTAATTTCTTTGTTGATATTATGGTATGGTGGTCAGCTCTGTCTCAATGCAGGCACAGTGGTAAAAAAGAATGAAGTGGAGATGAGGAGATAACTATTAGCAAAAGAAAATCTCTTTCTGAGTAAGAGAAATACTCTGAAGTGATTTTCCTTGAAATTTACACTTTTCTAAATATTGGTCATTATATAGGAATCTCAGGCTCATCTCATTTATCTACTTTATGGCATCTTAATTTTTCATGACCTATATAGTTTTTTCATTAGTAAATGCTAAAACAGAATAAATAATTTAAAAAGCAAAGTCATCTTGTGGAATGTAGGTTCAGGTTTAAGTAATTACTGTTCTTGATTTACTGCATTTTGATGAGCACCAACATTCTAATTATAGTCCAGCATCTTTTGTTAGCAGGCAATGCCAATGCCAATCATTACTCCATTATATATTGCTGTGGAGTAAGTAACGATTAGCAATGGCTGCATTCACCATCTTACTTTTTGACTAATGCTCCCTCCACATGAGTCCTCTAGTCTCCAGAGATAAGAACAGCTGTATTCACTGTGCTCATCAACCCAGTCACTTTTGACAATTCTTTCTTTTTTTTTTTGCCTCATGTCACAAATTATCTACAAAAGGACACACTTTTGCCCTGTGATTAAAAAGAATGGATTATTTTGGCTGTTTCTTATGCAAGATCTTTACTTTCATCCAAAATAGTGCTCTTACATTTCACACTGAGTTTCGAAATTCCAAACAGGAGATCTGTACATTTCTGTGATTTGATGTGATAGAATGCCAAAGTGGGGGAACAAGTTGAAAGTAGGTGTCAGACTTCACTAATTTATATAAAAGTGTGCCTTTAAAAGTATTGAATATGTGAAAGTATTGGAAATTAGTTTCTTTTTTGATATTTTTAATTGCTTAAAAAACAGAAGTTATCAGCTGCATGGGATATTTTGTACTTAGTGATTCTCATTTCAGAGAAGCTTAGTTTTAATGAGTTCCTACCTTGAAATGCTCTGACTTCCCTTTAGTTCTGCAAATGTCTGTTCATGAAAGGATGGTTCACATTAATTACAGTGTCTCTTCATCTTCCCCTGCATGCAGCAGAGTTCCAATGTCCAGCACCTTGCATCTGAAATGAAAGAAATGGGAGAAGATCTTTACCTTTCAACATCCTAGTATATAGGATAGGACCAACTTCTCCTATCTCAGAGTCCCAAGAATAACCTCTTACAGTCTAGTCTTTATCCTCTGCAATCTTGTTTTTTCCTGTAAGGCATAATTGTCATAGTACTTTTGGATTCCTATATCAAAATACCATAACTTGGGTGGCTTATCAGCAATAGAAATTTTTGCTCACAGTTCTGGAACTGGAAAACCCAAGATCAAGGTACTAACAGATTTGGTGTCTGGTGAATATGGTGCCTTTTTGCTGTGTTCTCACATGGTGGAAGGGGCAAACAGCTCACTCAGGCCTCTGCAATGAGGGCACTAATCCCATTCATGTGTCAGAGTCCTCATGACCTAATTACCTCCCAAAGGTCCCACTTCCTAACATCATCACTTTGGGGGTGGGCGGAGATTTAAACATATAAGTTTCAGGAGTGAGATACAAACATTCAGGCCATAGCAACAAGAATAAGGGATTTTATTGATTCTATCATGTATTCCATGAATACTTCAGCATTTATGAAGTAAGAATGGGTCTTTTGGCTGGCATGGTGGCTCATACCTGTAATCCCAGGGCTTTGGGAAGCTGAGGTGGAAAGATGATTGCTTGAGCCTGGGAATTCAAGACCAACCTGAACAACACAGTGAGCCCTCATCTCACTTAAAAAAAATTGGTCTTTCAATTAATGGCATATTTTTCTTAGCACACAAAGTATGGATTAAAAAATGATTAATATGATTTGAATGTTTATCTTTTTCCAAACCCATGTTTAAATTTAATTGTCATAATAATAATATTAAGAAGTAGGACTTTAAGAAGTGATTAAAGGGCTTTGTCCTTATGAATGGATTAATGTTATTGTGGGAGTGGGTTCTTGCCTTATAAAAGGATGAGTTAGATACTTCTTTCTTTTTCTCTCCATTCCTCTTTCTTTCTCTCTCTACCACCACTCTCACTCTCTTTGCCCTTTTTGCCATGGAGTTACACAGCAAGAAAGACCTCACCAGATGCTAGCCCCTCAATTTTGAACTTCCCAGCCTCCAGAACTGTGAGCAAATAAATTTCTGTCTATTATGACTTACTCAGTCTGTGTTATTCTGTTGTAGCTTCACAGAACTAAGACATTGATGAATTTTTGAATTGTATCAAATTCAGGAAAAATTGCTAAAATTTCTTAGAGTTTACTAAATCCCAGTTAGTATTTTAAGTGGTTTACCCCCTTCTTTTATAAACGCCACAAAAATTTCTATAGAAACTGAATTTCAGAATGGCCAAGTGACTTAGTAAGTGGCAAAGCCAGGCTATGAGCACATGTCGGTTTGATGGAGTCCGTTTTCTTCACTGTTTCCTACCATACACTTCTCCTCTGTCCAAGCCTATCCTTAAGAGAGGATCAGTCATTTGATCTTCAGTGTCCTTTCTTCCAAGTGTTTTTACAATTTAGAAAAGGATATCTCTCTGATTTTAGAATACTAATCATGCACAGTGCAATTGTTTATAAAATATTTTAATTTATTCAATTAACACTAATAGACTATTTTTCTGGGCTTTATGAGGAAACAAAAATTACTAGAACATAGTTACTGTCTCCAAAGGCTCAGAGTCTAGTGGAGGAATCTCAGACAATAATTACAACAGTGGGGAAAGTTTCAGAGCAGGGATAAGTACGAAGATCCTCAGGCATGAGTTACTACCTCAAAGTTGAACTGAGCTGGGCTATATCTGTAGTAGTTAAGAGAAATCTTCCTTGAAAAAATGACCTCAAAGCTGAGTTTTGAGTCAAAAGAATTTGCTTCAGGGTGTTAGGTACTGTGCCAGATGATAAATAAATGAGTAAATCAACCAGTCAATGAAAATAAAAATGAACTATGGAGTGAAAAAGACTGAGCCCACAACTCTGGAATGCTGACATAAGGAACAGTTAGTGCAAGACAGGGCTTTGAGAGAGTCTGACAGGGCTACTGTCTAGAATAGTGGAAAGGGATGGGGGTGGGGGCAGTGAAGAAATGATAGAAGTCACAGAAACCAAACAAAAGGGCTTCAAGGACGGAATGGCCAACATTGGCAAAAGTTGCGAAGAAGAGAAACTATAATGCCTGAAACAAGTTCATCACATTTGTCTCCTTATAAAAGACACCCCAGAAAGTTCTCTCAGCCCTTCTACCATGTGAGAACACAGTGAGATGAAGGCTATCTATGTACCAGAAAATAAGCCCTCATCATAGACTGAATCTACTGGCGTTATAGACTGAATCTACTTGATTTTAGACTTTCCAGCTTCAAGAACTGTTAGAAATAAATTAGGTAGCTTGTTATTTCAAGCCACCTAATCATTAGAATTTTTGTTATAGTGTGAATGGACTAAGACAGTTACAAAGGCTTACACTTATGTTTTCTTCTAAGACTGTTATAGTGTAAGCTCTTCTGTTTAGATCTTTGAACCATTTGACTTCAGTGTTGTATATGGTGTGAGGTAGGCATTTAAATTCATTCTTTTAAATGTAGATATTAGCTTTCTCTTGCCATTTTTTCAAATGAGCATTCTTCTCCCTTTGAATGCTTCTGAAACACGCTAAGGTTTGAATGTTTGTACTCTGCAAAACTCATGCTTAAACTTAGTCCTTAATATGGAAGTATTGAGAGGTGAGGTCATTAAGAAGTGATTGGGTCATGAAAGCTCTCCCCTACTCTCACTTTCTTTCCTCTCTTTTTCTTTCTTTCAAAAAATAAAAAAAAAAAAAAGAAAGCTCTCCCCTCATGAATGAATTAATAAATACATGAATCAATGGATTAATGGATTGATGAGTTATCATGGAAATTGGACTGGTGTATTTATAAAAAGAGGAAAAGAGACCTGAGTTAGCATGCTCAGCTCCTGTGCCATGTAATGCACTAGGCCATCATGGGGCTCTGCAGAGTACCCTCCACTAGCACAAATGCCTTCACCAGATGTGGCCCCTTGACCTTGGACTTCTCAACTTCCATAATCATAGGAAATAAATTCCTTTTCTTTATAAATTACCCAGTTCAGGTATTTGATTATAAGCAACAGAAGATGGACTATAACAACACCCTCATCTAAAACCAATTGATCATAGATGTATAGGTTTATTTCTGGACTTACAATTATATTCTATCAATATATATTTATTATTATATCAGTTCCAAACTGTCTTTATTATTGTAGCTTTGTAGTAGAATTTAAAGTTGGGAAGTATGAGTTTTCTAACTTTGTCCCTTTTTTTTCAAGATTTCTTTGCCTGTTTTGGAACTCCCATAATTTCGTAGAATTTTAGGATCAGCTCTCCATTTCTATCATAAAGGAAGTTGAACTTTTGATAGTGATTGCATTGAATCACTAAATCAATTTGGGAGTACTTAACAATTTAAATCTTCAAATCTATGAACACAGGATATCTATCTATTTACTAAAATAAAAGCAAGGATATTTAATTTCCTTCAATGACATTTTGTAATTAGTGTACAGTTTTTCTGCATCTTATGTTAAATGATACCTTTGTGTTTTATTTTTGTTTGATGCTTTTATAAATGAATATGTCTTCTTAAATTCACTTTTAGGTTGTTCATTGCCAGTGTATTAAAGTACTACTTATTTTTGCATACTGGCTTTGTATTCTGCAACCTTGCTGAACTCATTTATTAGTTCTAACAGGATTTTATTAGTACTTTAGGATTTTTACAGTTAAGATCATGCCATCTACCTATAGAGATAGTTTTATTCATTCCTTCTCAATCAGGATGCCTTTTATTTCTTTTTCTTGCCTAATTACCTTGGCTAGGATTTCTAATACAATGTTGAATAGAAGTGGTGAGAATTAGCATCCTTTGCTTATTTCTTACCTTAGGCAGAAAGCTTTCAGTCTTACACTTTTAATTTTGATGTTAGCTATAGGTTTTTTATATGACTTTTATTGAGCTGAGAAAGTATGTTTTCATAGTTTGTTGAATGCTTTTATAATGAAGGGCTTATGGATTTTTTCAAATGATTTTTCTTTGTTGATATGATCATGAGTGTGTGTAGTTCTAAATCTGTCATCCTATTAATATGGTACATTATATTGGTTGAGTTTTGTATGTTGAAACAATCTTTACTCCTGGAATAAGTCCTGCTTGATCATGGTGTATACTCCTTTTTATTATTGGTTGTTTGGTTGGCTAGTATTTTGTTAAAGACTTTTGTGTCTATATTCATATGATATATTTGCTTGTAGTCTTTTTTGTGGTATACCTGTCTAATATTTTGTTATCAGGATAATACTATCCTCATACAATCAACTGGTAACTTTTTAAATTCTCTTTTGTTTTCTGGAAGTTTGTAAAGACTTGGTATTAATTATTCTTTTTAGTGTTTTTTTTTTTTTTTAATTTAACTTGTAAGTTCAGTGTACATGTGCAGATTTGCTATATAGATAATTTGTGTCATGGAGGATCCTTTGACAACTTTTTTATGCCCGTGTTTCTTTTGTTGGGTGTTCTGGTCCATGCAGCTCCATTAGGCAGGAACTGCAGTTGGTGGACAGGTTATATCATTGCCAGGTTAGCTCTAATCTGGTGACCAATTGGTTCCTGGGATTGTGCCTGACTGCAGAGTTCAGGCAGAAGTGGGGCTACGGGCCAGAAGCTCTAACAGGTATTGCCTTCCTGGCAACCAGTGACAGGGATAGGTGGGGTTGCCCATCCTGTTGTCTGGGTGTTTCCCAGGATAACAGGAGGCTGTGCTCTTTGAGTTGCCATGAAAGCAAGTCTGCTGGGGTACAAGCTCTAGCAAGCATTGCCTGCCTGGCTATCAGAAGTGAGTGTGGGTGGGGTTGCCCACCCTGCCATCCAGGTGTACCCTGGGACAATAGGAGGCTGAGGCCTCTGGCTGAGTTTACACAGAAGCAGGACTGCTGGTTCAGAAGCTCTAGCAGGTGTCGTCTGTCTGACTGCAAGTGGTGGGAGTGGGTGGGGTCACCTGCCTTGCTCTTTGTGTATTTCCTGGAATAACAGGAGGCTGTCCACTTCAGCTGAGTTCACATAGAAGCAGGACTGCTGGGGCAGGCAATTTTATAGTTTTAAGTTTTACATTTATATTTATGGTGTATTTGGAGTTAACTTTTATATGCATTACAAGTTATGGATTCAAATTCATTTTTTTCTATATTAACTTTCCATGCCTCAATTATGTACAAAGTGGGATGATCATTAAATAATATAGTAGATGTAAAGGTTCTAACATATACTGTTATATCACTGTTATTATATAAGAAATACAAACTACCATCAGAGAATACTGTAAACACCTCTATGCAAATGAACTAGAAAATCTAGAAGAAATGGATACATTCCTGGACACAAACACCTTCCCAAGACTAAACCAGAAAGAAGTCAAATCCCTGAACAGACCAATAACAAGTTCTAAATTTGAAGCAATAATTAATAGCATACCAACTGAAAAAAGCCCAGGAACAGATGGATTCACAGCTGGTACCATTGTGGTACAAAGAGGTACAAAGAGGAGTTGGTACCATTTCTTCTGAAACTATTCCAAATAATTGTAAAGGAGGGACTCCTCCCTAACTCATTTTATGAAGCCAACATTATCCTAATAATACAAAAACCACACAACAAGTAAAGGAAACTTTAGGCCAATATCCCTGATGAACATCAAGGCAGAAGTCCTCAATAAAATACTGGCAAACCGAATCCAGTGGCACATCAACAAACTTATCCACCATGATCAAGTCAGCTTCATCCTGTGAATGCAAGGCTAGTTCAACATACACAAATCAATCAACACAATCCATCACATAAACAGAAGCAATGACAAAAACCACATGATTATCTCAATAGATGCAGAAAAGACCTTTGATAAAATTCAACATCCCTTCCTGTTAAAAACTCTTAATAAACTACGTATTGATGGAACATATCTTAAAATAATAAGAGCTATTTATGAGAAACCCACAGCCAATATCATATTGAATGGGCAAAAGCTGCAAGCATTCCATTTGAAAACTGGTACAAGACAAGGATGCCCTCTTTCATCATTCAACATATCATTGGAAGTTCTGGTGAGAACAATCAGGTAAGAAAAACAAATTAATTGTATTCAAATAGGAAGAGAGGAAGTCAAATTGTCTCTGTTTGCAGATAACATAATTTTATATTTGGAAAATCCCATCATCTCAGCCCCCAAACTCCTTAAACTCATAAGCAACTTCAGCACAGTCCTAGGATACAAAATCAATATGCAAAAATCAAAAGCATTCCTTTACACCAACAACTGACAAGCAGAGAGCCAAATCATGAATGAACTCCCATTTATAATTGCTACAAAGAGAATAAAATACCTAGGAATACAGCTGACAAGAGATGTGAAGGACCTCTTCAAGGAGACCTGCAAATCATTGCTCAAGGAAATAATAGATGACACAAACAAATGGAAAACATTCCATGCTCATGGATAGGAAGAATCAATATTGTGAAAATGGCCATACCACCCAAAGTAAAATGTAGTATAAATGCTTTTCCCATCAAGCTACCATTGACTTTTCCCAAACTAGGAAACCTAGAGGAAATGGATAAATTTCTGGAAACATAAAGCTTCCCAAGATTGAATTAGGAAGAAATAGATACCTATACAGATTGATTATGAGTTGTGAGATTACGTTAGTAACAAATAAATCTCAAAGAGAAAAGACCATGACCAGATTCATAGCTGAATTTATCAAATGTGCAAGGAAGAACTGATACCATGTCTCTTGAAACCTTTCCAAAAGTCGAGGAGGAGGACATTTTGCCTTACTTATTCTATGAGGCCAATGTTACATTGCCCTGATAACAGAATCAGACAAATATACAACAACAAAAAAAGAAAACTACAGATCAATACTCCTGATTAATGTGTAAAAATTCTCAACAAAGTACTAGCAAATTGCATTCACCAGCACATCAAAAAGATAAAGTAGCAATATAAAGTGGGGTTTATACCAGAAATGCCAGGATGGTTCAACATATGGAAATCAATAAATGTGATAAATCACATAAACAGAAAAAGGACAAAAACTATATAATTATCTCAATAGATAGGGACAAAACATTTGATAAATTTCAGTATCTCTTTCTGATAAAACCCCTCAACAAAGAAGGCATAGAAGGAACATATCTAAAAATAATAAAGGCCATACAGGACAAACCCATTGCCAATATTATATAGAAGAAAGAAATGTGGAAAAGTTTCCTCTAAGAACGGGACAAGACAAGGATGTCTACTTACACCACTCTTGTTCAACATTGCTAGTACTGGAAGTCCTATTCAGAGCAATCCTCTCACCTGTAATCCCAGGGCTTTGGGAGGCTGAGGCAGCTGGATCACGAAATCAAGAGTCTGAGACCATCCTGATCACCATGATGAAACCCCGTATCCACTAAAAATACAAAAATTAGCCAGGTGTGGTGGTGCGTGCCTGTCGTCCCAGCTACTCGGGAGGCTGAGGCAGGAGAATCACTTGAACTCAGGAGGCGGAGGTTGCAGTGAGCTGAGATTGCACCGCTGCACTCCCGCCTGGTGACAGAGAGACTCTGTCTCAAAAAAAAAAAAAAAAAAAAAAAAAAAAAAGAAATAAAAGGGATCCAAAGTGGTAAAGAATAAGTAAAATTATTCCTCTTTACTGATGATATAATCTTAGGTCTAGAAAATCCTAAAGACTCCACAATAGTGTTATCTTTGATAAATGAATTCAGTAGAGTTTTGGTATATAAAATCAGTGTACAAAAATCAGTAGCATATATATACATCAATAACAATTCGGTAAAGAATCAAATCAAGAAGTCAATGCTATTTACAATAGCTACAAAAAACAAAATACCTAGTAATATATTTAACTATGTGGATAAAATATCTCTATAAGGAAAAGTATAAAACACTGATGAAATAAATTGTAGATGACACAAACAACTGGAAAAACATCCCATGCTCATGGATCAGAAGAATTTTTTTTGCATTGTATTTTACTTATTTATTTTTAATTTATTTTCACTTTTATTTTAAGTTCAGGATACATGTGCAGGTTTGTTTTATAGGTAAACTTGTGTCATGGGGGTTTGTTGTACAGATTATTTTATCACCAAGGTATTAAGCCTAGTACTCACTATTTTTTCTGATCCTCTCCCTTTTCCAATAGGCCCTGTGTGTGTTGTTCCCCTCTAAGTGTTCATGTGTTCTCATAATTTAATTACCACTTACAAGTGAGAACATGTGGTATTTGTTTTTTCTGTTCCTGCATTAGTCTGCTAAGGATAATGACCTCCAGCTCCATTCATGTCACTGCAAAATACATGATCTCATTCTTTTCTATGGCTGCATAGTATTCCATGGTATATGCATACCACATTTTCTTTATCTAGTCTGTCATTGATGGGCATTTAAGTTGATTCCATGTCTTCATTTTGTAAATAGTGCTGCAATGACCATACATGTGCATGTGTCTTTATAATAGAACAATTTGTATTCCTCTGGTTATATACCCAGTAATGGGATTGCTGGGTAGAATGGTGTTTCTGTCTTTAGTGTTTGAGGAATCACCACACAGTCTTCCAAAATTGTTGAACTAATTTACACTCCCACCAACAGTGTAAAAGTATTCCTTTTTCTCCACAACCTCACCAGCAACTGTTATTGTTGACTTTTTAATTATAGCCATTCTGATTGGTGTGAGATGGTATCTCATCGTGGCTTTGATTTGCATTTCCCTAATGATCAGTGATGTTGAGCTTTTTTTCATATGGTTGTTGGCCACATGTATGTCCTATTTTGAAAAGTGTGGATCGGAAAAATTTATAACATTAAAATGACCATACTGTGCAAAGTAATCTACAGATTCAATATAGTCCCTATAAAATATTAATGTCATTTTTTGCAGAATTAGAAAATGCTATCTTAAAATTCATATGGGACCAACAAAGATCTTAAATAGCCAATACAACCCTAAGCAAAAAAGAACAAAGCTGGAGATATTACATGACCTTACTTCAAATTATACTACAAAGCTATAGTAACCAAAACACTACTGGTATAAAAACAGACACATAGATAAATGGAGAAGAATAGAGAACCCAGAAATAAAGCCACATATTTATACCCAACTATCTTTGACAAAATCGACAAGCACATACACTGTTGAAAAGACACTCTTTTAAATAAATGGTGCAGGGAAAACTGGACAGTAGGTGGGAAGGTAAATTAGTACATCCTTTATGGAAAGCAGTATGGAGATTTCTGAAGGAACTAAAAATAGAAATATCATTTGATCCAGCAATCCCATAGCTATCTACCCAAAGGAAATGAAATTATTATATGAAAAAGATACTGCTTCCATATGTTTATAGCAGCACTATTCTCAATAACAAAGATGCAAAATCAACCTAAGTGTTCATCAATGGAAGATTGACTAAAGAAAATGTGGTATTACTGTGAGATACTATATAAGATAAGCATCACCAAGGCATATAGTCACCAGACAATTGAAAGTCAACACTAATGAAAAAATCTTAAAGGCAGCTAGAGAAGAAGGTCAGATCCTGTACAAAGGGAACACCATTAGGCTAACAGTGGACTTCTCAACAGAATCCTTATAAGCCAGAAGAGACTGGGCTAGCTGCAAATATTCTCAACAAAATATTAGCAAACCAAACCCAGCAGCAAATAAAAAAGTTAGTTCATGATTGAATAGGCTTCATTCCTGGGATGCAAGATTGGTTCAACATGTGCAAATTCATAATTATGATTCACCACATAAACAGAATTAAAAACAACCACCATATAATCATCGCAGTATATTCAGAAAAAGCTTTTAATAAAATCCAACATTCTTTAATGATAAAAACACTAAACTAGAGACTTAGACTTGCACACAATAATAGTGGGAGACTTTAACATGATACTGTCAACATTAGACAGATCAATGAGATAGAAAATTAACAAGGATATCCAGGACTTGAACTCAGACCTGGAACAAGTAAACTTAACAAATATTTACAGAACTCTCCACCCCAAATCCACAAAACATACATTTTTCTCAGTATCACATTACAC
>CAUYLG010008881.1:0-27522 GCA_963573385.1 Cacajao melanocephalus
TGAGACGGACCACAAAAAAGAAACAAAGAATACAAAATATTTCATTAATGCTGAGGAGGGGGGTGAGGGGGAAAAAAGAAAGAAAAAAAAATACTTCATTAACAACTTAAAAACAAAAGAGCCTCATAAAAAAGAAAGGAAGGGGCCTGGCATGGTGGCTCACACCAGTAATTCCAGCGCTTTGGGAGGCCAAGGCGGGCAAGATCACCTGAGGTCGGGAGTTCGAGACCAGCCTGACCAACATGGAGAAACCCTGTCTCAACTAAAAATACAAAAAATTAGCCGGGCATGGTGGTGCATGCCTGTAATCCCAGCTACTCAGGAGGCTGAGGCAGGAGAATCGCTTGAACTTGGGAAGCAGAGGTTGCAGTGAGCTGAGATCTCACCACTGCACTCCAGCCTGGGCAACAAGAGCAAAACTGTCTCAAAAACAACAACAAAAACTCAGTAAGTCTAAATGGAAACTTCTCATTTTCCTCCTCCCCCATCAGAAAGACAAGAGTGCAGTGAAGAATGAAGAATTGAGATCCAGATTTTAATCTCATCTTTGATATTTATTAAATTAGCCCCATAAAGCCTCAGTTTCCTTAGTTATAAAATGGAAATAACAATAGTACTTACTGGTTGGGCATGGCGGCTCATGCCTGTAATCCCAGCACTTTGGGAGGCAGAGGTGAGCAGATTGCCTGAGCTCAGGAGTTCGAGACCAGCCTGGGCAACTTGGCAAAACCCTGTCTCTACAAAAAATATAAACATTAGCTGGGCATGGTGGTACATGCCTGTGGTCCCAGCTAGTTGGGGAGCTGAAGCAGGAGGATCGCTTGAGCCTGAGGCTGAGATTATACTAGTGCACTACAGCCTGAGTGACAGGGCAAGACCCCGTCTTTAAAACAAAAACAATAGTACTTACTTAATAGAACTTCTAGGAGAGGTAAGAGATATAGTAATTATATAATGCGCTTAGCATAGTATCCATCACGTAGTAATTGCACAATGTTAGTAAAATCTCCCAATGAGAAAGTTCAACATTATCTTCAACTCTTCTTTCTTGCTCCAAAAATCTAACCAGTTGCTAAGTGCTGATGATTCTGATTCTGTCTCTGCAGTATCACTTGCATGCAGCTCCTTCTCCCTATGCTCACTGCTGGAGAAAAGAGAACCTTGGCTGATGATTTATGGATCTATAAGTAATCAAACCTTAACTGCCACAAAAATAACTTTATCTAGTCCTCCCACCCTCCCCCGCACCTTCCCTAGTTAGCGATGCGAGAACTTGGGTTGTTCAGGTGGAAGGCATATAGATTGTATTTTATTTGAATAGCTCTCCTGGTAGCACAGTACTATCTCTGAACATGATTAAATATGTCAGGTCAACTTTTCTGCAAGTTTTCCTCCATCGCAACACCGACATCCACATTTAATTTGTTGCTTTATTTAACACAATCGTCTGCTTTCAGCCCAAAATAAATAAAAAGAAACAATTTGCCAGAGGAAAACTGGTTCGCTAAACCTGTTTTGCTTTGGCCAATCCCATGTTATTTGTCAATTGTCTCATTACAGTTTGTTTATTTACAGAGAAGCCACCAGTGTCTAAGATGTAAGGCATTCAGAAAATTGTTCAGATGATGGATTCACAGTACCTAGAATCCCCGTGACTCAGTTTTCCACAAATGTGCTATTTGGGGAAATGTGCACAGATCAGCAACTGTGCACTTTTGCTGGCAGCACAAACATTGCTGACATGCAGTCTTCCAAATTGCAAGCAGTTTCCACAGTGAAAACAATGAGAACAGAATCACAGCATTAAACAGTTGGCAGGGAATTTTAGAGATAACTTAATCTGCCCCTTTGTTTTGGACACAGTCCTGTTTTAAACTGTTTTGAATAGATAAAAAGTCCATGTTATTTTAATGGGTCTTCATCAGTAACTGTCTTCAAATATTACCATCCTCCAAAGTAGAGAGCAATTCCTTCTGCCTGGACCAGACAATAGGGTTTCCTAGCCAGAGCCTTTCTCCTGTTGGTGAAGAGCCAATTTCAAAGGATTACCCATCTCTTCCCTGTATGTCTTGGGATTAAATTCTGATCTGTCTCAGCTTGCCAATGATTGATTTGGAGGCAGAAAGTGACCCAGTTCTGTGAAATAAAACAAAATGGCAGTTCAGGTAAGGGGAGCTTCTAGATATTTTCCTTGCTCCTGAACGAAGATCTGTAGAAAAGCAGGTCATTGCTGCCGTAGCCCCCTTGCCTCCGTGAAGAGAGCCAGTCAAGGATAAGGCCATCATGGTGATGGCGGCAGAGCACAGATATGGAAAAAATCTGTGTCTTTTTTTTTTTTTTTTGAGACAAGGTCTCCGTCTGTTGCCCATGCTGGAGTACAGTGGCACAATCTCCGCTCACTGTCACCTCTGCCTGCCAGGCCCAAGTGATCCTCCCACCTTAGCCTCCTGAGTATCTAGGACTACAGGTTCATGCCACCATGCCCTGCTAATTTTTGTATTTTTTGTAGAGACAGGGTTTCAGTATGTTGCCCAGGCTGGTCTCGAACTCCTGGGCTCAAATGATCTACCCACCTAGGCCTCCCAAAGCTCTGGGATTATAAGTGTGAGCCATCATGCCTAGCCAGAGTATGAGTCTTTGATAATATTATTGAGGTGCTGAATCAACCAACCTGAAACTGTGCTACCTCAGAATGTTTTTGCTAAATGACATAGTAAAATGTCCTTAGTGTTTATAGATTGGTGACTAGAAATCAGTGGCTTCTTTTCTTTTTTTTGTCATTTTACTGTAGAATGACATTCAAATTTCCATACGCAGGTAAAAGTCATTCCAGAAAATGGAACAGTATTTGACATGCAAGCATTTAAAGAAAGAAAGCAATGGTAAACAGTCACGTCTACTTTGGATTCACTGAGACCAAGTATGCCAAGCCAAACGTTCCTTTTTTGATAGGATTAGTAGATTACATGCCAGAGGGAGTCACCAACATCACATACTGGATTTCAGCAAGCATTTGAGAAAATTGCTTATACTATTTTGGTCAATATTGAATGGAAAAATATTGGGGAGATGATGTAGAGTTGAAGAAAGACAAGATTCTGAGGAAGACGAAACTGGTTAACAGATCATGGCATTTTAAAGGTACTGTTAAGCTAAATAACGTATCCATCAAGAAAGAAAAAGCCTTGAAAAAGAAAGAAATTTTCTCATTTGCAACAACAGAGATGGAATTAGGGAACGTTATATAAAGTGCAATAAGCCAGGCAGAGAAAACAAATACTGTATGTTTTCACTTCTATTTAAAACCTGAAACAATCAAACCCATAGAAACAGAGAGTAGAATGGTGGTTACAAAAGGCTGGGGTTGAGGGAACGAGGCGATGATGGCCAACCAGTGCAGCCTCAGTTAGACAAGAGGAGCAAGGTTGTGTTTTGTTTTGGTTTTGAGATAAATTTCACAGTGTGGTAAGCGTAGTTAATAATCGTGTATAGCACTTTTCAAAATCGCTAACAGTGAATTTCCAATGTCTTTACCACACACACAAAAAATAAGTACTTGAGGTGATGGATGTGTTATTTAGTGTGATTTACTCACTCTGCATTGTATTCATAAGTCATAACATCATGGGCCAGGCGTGGTGGCTCATGCCTATAATCCTGGCACTTGGGGAGGTCGAGGCAGGTAGATCGCTTTGAGCCCAGGAATTTGAGACCAGCCTGGGCAACATGGTGAATCCCTGTCTCTACCAAAATTACAAAAACTAGGGAACATTATGTAAAGTGCAATAAGCCAGGCAGAGAAAGACAAATACTGTATGTTTTCACTTATATTTAAAATCTAAAACAATCAAACTCATAGAAACAGAGAGTAGAATGGTGGTTACTAGGGGTTAGGGGTGGCATGCACCTGTAGTCTCAGCTACTCAGGAGGCTGAGGTGGGAGGATTGCTTGAGCATGGGAGACAGAGGTTGCAGTGAGCCAAGATTGTGCCACTCTAGCCTGGGTGACAGAGCCAGAACCTGTCTAAAAAAAAAAAAAAATAGAAAGAAAGAAAAGAAAAGGAAAGAAAATCATAATATCACTTTGTACCTCGTAGGGGTGAAAGGGGGTGATCTCTTTTCTCCCCATCCTGAGGCTTACAGCTGACACTCCTATAACAAAGAACAGAGAAAAGCATACAAATTTATTTAATCATAGTTTTATATGACATGGGAACCTTAGAATGAAGACCCAAAGATACAGGTAAAACCATCCATTTTTATACTTAGGTTCCATGAAGAATGGACTGCCATGTAGAACTGTGGTTGGACAGAAAAGGTATAATCTAATGGAAATAGGCCAAGTGGGGAATCTCAGCAAGGCTTGCCTGTTAAGGTTCTTCTTGGCTTCTCCGTGCAGCTATCTTCCTTCCAGGTATGAGGCAGAACCCTTCATGGAAAGAGAGTCTTATGACCTACTGTCAAACAATGTAAGCCAGAGGTTTCTTTATGGCCAGGTCTTACACAGGAAGGTGGGGGAGTGGTGAGAGGTTAGAGAAATATTTTTAGGTTTTATGGCTGGTTTGGGGAACAGGAGTTCTGGTTTCTATAACCCGCCTTGGGGAAGAGGGATTATGGTTTTTATGGCTAGTCTCAGGGAAGATTGATGGGGCAGAGACAGGAGGGCAGGAGAAGGTCAGAGAGAACTTGCTTCTGAGGCTACCTCTGAGGACTTCACTTTGGGATATTGTTTTCTGAGCCACAACAACCTCATAAATATATACAACTATAATTTGTCAATTTAAAATTAAAATAAATTTAAAAAAATAAAGGCACTGTGACAGGTAACAAATAGGAAATGGTTCAAACAAGCAAAGAGGATGGGGGAGGTTGGCAGGTGTCTCATGGGAATGGTGGGCACACTTACAAGTGGGCAGTGTACTCAAGTCAGGTGCAAATGATAGTCCTCGGCAGGCAAAAGTGGGCACTACAGAAAGAGAGACAGGTCACAGGCTTGTAATTTTAGTATTGGGGTATGGGTGGGGGGAAATCCCTGCATGGAGATATTTGGGAAATGGATGAAAAGATCCCAAGTTTAAACATGTTTTCAAAAAAATATGAAAGGTGCTCCAGTTAGAGAATAATGAGGATAAAAAGCAGTTCATTGAACAGTAATTTAAGAAAGGGTTGGCCAGGTGTGGTGGCTCACGCCTGTAATTCTAGCATTTTGGGAGGCTGAGGCAGGAGGATCTCTTGAGGCCAGGAGTTCAAGAACAGCTACCAGCCTAGGCAACATAATGCAACATTGTCTCTACTAAAACAAACAAACAAACAAACAAACAAAACCATTAGCTGGTGGTTGTAGCACCCCCCTGTGGTCCCAGCTAGTCAGGATGCTGAGGCAGGAGGATTGCTTGAGCTGGGGAGGTCGAAGCTGCAGTGAGCTGTGATGATACCACAGCATTCCAGCCTGGGCCACACAGTGAGACCCTGTCAAAAAAAAAAAAAAAAAAAGGTAAAAGAAAGGGCCACATAGCAGAAGCTCAGCTGTTAGCCCTTGAACAAGGGCCAGTGCTGTACAAGAAGCAATCACTATTCTGTGCTGAGTTCTGGATTTCTGGTCTGGAGACCTTCAGATTTTGAGTATTATTCCTAGACACATGGGGAGGCCACGCCCATAGAGAGAAGTCAGATGGCCTAAGCTATAGAGAGTAGGTATACAAAGGGAAAGAATCAGGAAGTGCCTTATCCCCACATTGGGTCAAACAGTGGGTCTATACCAGCTTTGTAGGAAAGCTCTAATTATTTGTCTGGGAGTTTTGTCTATGACTCTGACCTATCAAATAGTCATTATGAATTTGAATGAAAGCAAGAATATGAAAATAAAATTTGTGAGTAACACAGAGTTAGAGAAAACCACTAATGTGTTGGCTTCAATAATCAAAAAGTTGAGTGTGGTTAAACCTGGATAAGATTAGCAAGCAGCTCCTCATGTGACTTTTTCCAAGTTTGCAATAAAATATTAATGAAAACCAAAAGAAAAATCATAAAACTCAACTCAAGATACCATATACTGAGACGACGGGTGAGAACTAGCTTGTTATGAGAATCTCAGAGGAATTTCCATGAATGGCAAGGCCAAGAGTGAGTAACTGAAGGAGGTAAGCAGTGGATCCCATGTGCTAATGCAAGAAGCCAACTTGCTTGAAAGAGTTTCTTTCACTTCTGCTTCCCTCTGAATCAGAAGCCCAAGACCAGTCCCTACCAGAAGCATGAGAACTGCAGGTCTTTAGCTTTGTGTGTGTGTGTGTGTGTGTGTGTGTGTGTGTGTGACAGAGAGAGAGAGAGAGAGAGAATTTTTTAAACTCACCATATAGTAAGCCAGTTTTTTTCATACCATTTACTAAAGTATTTTTTCTTCACCAAGGTTTTTATTATTATTATTATTAATGGAGATGGGATCTCACTATATTGCACAGGCAGGTCTTGAACTCCCAGCCTCAAGCAATCCTCCCTCCTTGGCCTCTCAAAATTCTGGAGTTACAGGCATGAGCCACAAAGTTTTGATGCCATCTCTTTCATAAATCAAGATCATGTGGTCTGTTTCTGGGTTGCTTCTGTATTCTGTTCCATTGTTTTATTGTCTGCTCCTGGGCATTATCCAGTTGTTGGTGTTTTTTAAATTACCTTGGTTTTGTTACATGTCTTAATATATGGTAGCCAAATTCTCTGTTTTCCTCACTTTTTTTATTCTGAAAGTTGACCTTTTTTCATGTAAATTAAGTAAGTACTCTATACCCCCAAATTTTACTGGGATTTTGGTGAGAATGGTATTAAAAATCATAGACTAGTTTGGAGGTAATTAGAATCCTTACAATGGTAGAGTCCCCACATGAGCATGACTTCTGTCTGCATGTATTCTTTTTTTATTTTTTGAGACAGAGACTTGCTCTGTCACCCAGGCTGGAGTGCAGTGGTGTGATCTCAGCTCACTGCAACCTCCGCCTCCCAGGTTCAAGCAATTCTCTGCCTCAGCCTCCCAAGTAGCTGGGATTACAGGTGCCTGCCATCACGCCTGGCTAATTTTTATATTTTTAGTAGAGTTGGGGTTTCACCATCTTGGCCAGGCTGGTCTTGAACTCCTGACCTCATGATCCACCCACGTCAACCTCCCAAAGTGCTGGGATTACAGGCGTAAGCCACCCCGCCCAGCCTGCATGTATTCTTTAAGTGCTTCAGGACCACTCAACTCAAAGGGTTGTATAGGACCTGCTGCATCACGTGAGAGGCTTTGAAATGTCAACTCAGGCTCTGCCCCACCCCAGAGCTACCAAACCAGAATCAGCTTCTTAAACATCCCCAGGTAATCTGTAGGTACGTTAAAGTTGGAAAAATACACCTTTTGTAGAATTTTAAAGATTTCTTCAAGAGAAGCTGTGCATTTTTGTTAGGTTAATTCCTAGGTTAATAGAGCTCAGAAAAGTCTCTAGAACTCGGTTGAACTCTATTCACAATTCTCAACAGATTCTGCCAAATCTCTTGTGAGTTTTCTGTGAATATTTATATCATCTGTAAATAACGACAGCTGAGTCTCCTGACTCTCTTTCTTCTGATCTTTATGCTTTTTTATTTCTCTTGATTGATTTTATTGGTCAAAACTTCCAATATCACATGGAAAATAAGGATAATTTGTAAGGCCTCCTAGAGGCCAGGCATGCTGGCTCATGCCTATAATCCCAAAATACTCTGGGCAGGCCAAAGTAGGACTGTCTCAAAAAAAAATTTTTGCGGCAAAACAAAACAAAAAAAGGCATCCGAGACTTATTTTCAACTTTAAAGGAAATGCTTCTAATATTTATCCAAGAAATACTAAATTTGCTGCTGATTTTTGGCAGCTTAAAAACGTTTTCTCTATTCCTAGTTTTCTAAACACCTTTTTCAAAAGTTCACCATTGATTTAAACATTATTTTCTGCACATATAGGAGAAAATCATGTGATTTCATCCTTTAGTTCCTTAAGGAGGGCTGGGATTATGGGCATGAGCCACGATGAGCCACCACAGCTCATTGACATGGGACAAGGAAGAAATAGAAAACTTCTCAGGGAGATAAATTGCTCTTATTAGGTGACCTTGATAAGTATTTGGAATAAAAGAATACATACCGTCACTTCTTCGCCTTTTGGCTGAGATCAAGTGTGAAAGAATGCATACTATTTTTTTCCCATGATTTTTTGGTTTAATAACCTAGATAAACTTTGAAAATGATTTGTAGCAATGAATATCCTCAGCTGTCCCTCATGCAGCTATTTCCATTGTATGACATGGCAATTACCTCATGGTCAAGTTCTACTTTTGTTCATTGTATCAAAAGATTATTCTCTCGACCAGGTACGGTGGTTCAAACCAGTAATTCCAGCACTTTGGGAAGCTGAGGCAGGCGGATCACTGGGGGTCAGGAGTTCAAAACCAGCCTGGCCGACATGGCAAAACCCTGTCTCTACTAAAAATGCAAAAACTAGCCGGGCATGGTGGCTGGTACCTGTAATCCCAGCTACTTGGAAGGCTGAGGCCCAAAAATTGCTTGAACTCAGGAGGTAGAAATTGCAGTGAGCTGACATTGCGCCATTGCACTCCAGCCTGGGTGACAGAGAAAGATTCCGTCTGAAAAAGGAAAAAAAAAGTGATGATTTTAACTTCAATTACCATCTCTGTATAGGTGTGGTGGAGAAGACCCAGGCACAAATATTTGATATATTACCCCTGTGCTTGATCTTTTCTCTACAGTTAAAAATTCTGATCCATAAAGCCCAGTGTGGTTTACACTTGTGTATGGACTGAACTGAAGCCACCAGTCCAAAGGACACCCCATTGCTAAAATGTGATGTGCCAAGTCAGGATTGTCTGTTATCTTGATGCAAAGCAGCTTAGCAGGGTCCTTGGCAGTCAGGCATCAGTGGGTTCTTCTCAGTTGACTGATTATGACAGCGTTGCTTCTCAGTTCGCAGTGTGCATGTGTGCTTTGTGCAGTGGTTCTTGGTCCTGCAAGAATCCACTGAAAGTTCTTTGCAGAAAAATGAAAAAAAAACAAAAAAAAAAGACTATTTCCAGAAATTCATAGACTTCCCAAAGCCACGATCTGAGTAGGAGTCTGTGAACTGTAAGTTAAACCCCTGACATAGAATCAGAACACACAAAAGGCTAGAAGCACCACAGTGTGTTTGACTTTAGATTTCAGTAGAGCCACAACTTGTTTTCTGGACAGTTCCAGCTTTTTAGGTGAATAGTTGGAGTGATAGCTGAACTAAACAGCAGAGATTTTGTGATGTGGCAGGATGCAAGATGTACAGAGTTGTACAGATCTGATCAGACCTTCAGTTCCTTTGAGGAATCATGCTAACAGCCCCAGACATCCCTAACCTTCTGCAGATTTATTTTTATATAAGCTTCTAGAGAATAGTCATCATGGAGTAATCACCTGTGGAAGACTGCATAAGGACTATGGGTGACACTCACAGCCAGGCATTGATTCTAATACCAGGTTCCTGGATATTTGTTACATTTTATGTCACGGCCATGTTCATTCATTTACTCAGAGAGTCATTCATTTATCAAAAATTTAATTGATATCACCATAAAGTCTACTAGGCCCATTAATGATGAGTTTTTATCTTCTCCTCTACCAGGAATTATACCAAAAAAAAAAAAAAAAAAAAAAAAAAGTCCTCTGGGAGTAAAGTTAAGCCAAAGGAAAAAAGATCTTATTTTCATTTAACTGCCACAGCATGAGTCTTCATTCAGATCAGAGCAGAGCATGAAACAAAAGTAGGAAGAAGATTCACAATTCATCTTTCATGTCTGATGTGGTGGTGGGAAAAATAAAATAACAGTCGTGGAAATTTTACATCTAATCCTAATTTTAGATTTTAGATATTGAACACTTGTGTAAATTTTAAATGAAGCCAAAAAATATACAGAGGGATAAAGGGCACATCTTTATATTTTTGGAGAAATAATAGAAGTGCTCAAACATATGCCTTTAGTTACATTTTAATAGATCAAATTATACTTTAATCAAATCCATTTGTTGTTTCAAAGATGTGAAATAATTAAAACCATTGAATGGGACATCTTGCTATTTATAACATGGATTTATACTTTTAATTAATTACAGAACATGTGGTTATTTTGGTTGGGCTCTGGAGTTTCCTTACCCTGCACTACTAGAAACCACCACTGATTACAAAATAGAAAATTCCAGCAAAGTACAAAGCTCTTTGCAGAATTTCAAAGTAAGGTAATTCTTACTTTGATTTAGCCTTGTTTTGTATTTATTGGTTTTTTAAACCACATTATAATTTTTTTTTTTGAGACGGTGTCTCGCTCTGTTGCCTAGACTAGAGTGCAATGGTGTGATCTAAGCTCACTGCAACCTCTGCCTCCTGAGATGAAGCGATTCTCCTGCCTCAGCTTCCTGAGTAGCTGGCTCCACAGGCGCATGCCACCATACCCGGCTAATTTTTTATTTAAAGTAGAGACAGGGTTTCACCATGTTGGCCAGGCTGGTCTCAAACTCCTGACCTCAGGTGATCCACCTGCCTTGGCCTCCCAAAGTGCTGGGATTACAGGCATGAGCCACTATGACCGGGGAGTGTAAATCTTTTGATTTAGGACAGTACCTGACGTATCAGAAGTCCCCCAGATTAGGTACTAATGCTGTTCCTAATGTTTGACAAGATTTAACGTTTCATGTAAAATGTCCATAAAGATTTCTTTGACTTACATGATTATTAACAGGTACAATGAACTTCTTGAGTATGCTTTATACTTCCTTTTCTTAGCTGCATGACTTAAATGGTTAAAAATTTATGCATAGCAAAGGTATACAGATCTAGGAGGTACAGACTCCATAAGCCATCATGAACAGCATCTTTTTCCAGTACTTATCACCTTTTTTGTGTGTTTGCCATATGAAGTGAATACTTATATTTGTCAGTATCCCCATTCAGAAGCATTTTTGAAATTTCAGCCAGTTAGCCAGTTGAATTCAGAATGAGCTTGGATGAGCAAAATTCATGTTAATTTATGAAAACTGGTATGTAAAAGTGCACGTGAAGGAGACACCAAGGAGAAAGGGTAGAATGTGGGTGCATAATTTAGATGACTTGACACAACGTAATTGTTAAGTAAAAAAAGAATAGTCACTATGGTAACTGTCACATCAGACAAGATACATTTATCAAATATGCCATGCCTTGATCTTTTGAAAATTAGGAGGGTAGGAAAGATTTCTGGCCGCAAAAGACATTTCAGGTATATTCAGTATTGGTTCTGTTTTTAGAGTTGTTTGCTGCTGGAAAGTGGAACAAAACAGCAATGTGTGCACCATTGTATGATAAAACTGTGTTTGCTTTTTTATGTGTCTTTAAAGGTTTATTTGCCATTATGTGTCAGGTTTCGGTGTTTAGTTGGATTCTATTTACAGACTGCGTTTTGCCAAGCACAACTCATTTCTCTAAAAAGTTAACTTTATTTCTGTTTGATTCCTCACATAACCTGTATCTACACTATTCACTCAAAGAGCGTTTGAAATATTCAAAAGTTTTTCTTCTAATTTGACAAAAATATATCTCTACTAGAAGCAGCTGGGATAACACATTAGTTATATCTGTGTAGGCTACTCAGGAACCCTAAACTGCAGAAGTTCATTTTCACAGTCCCAGCCTATTGTCAGTAGATTGTTACATGTCTGCTAAGGAGGTAATATGATTGTACTTAATATAGTTTATTTGGCATTTCTAGCATCCTAAATTTTCAGATGAATGGTCTTTGCTTTAAAAATAGCTTAATTTAAAACTGGATTGATGATCATTATGGTATGATATGATATTAAATGGATGTGTTGCTTTGAGGCTGTATATAGTAGACAGGTGGTGGACCCTGTCCTTAAGGAGCTGTTGTCCTGAAAATAAATAGGGCACATAAAAATGTCCAAAGAGACCTAGACCATTTTTGCTATTTCCTGAAGATATATGTCTTTTACCCACAACTATTCTTTTCTTCTGTCCTGTTTGTCTTAAAGGCAGGAAATAAACATTGCCAGGGAAGGCCTGGTACCCTTATAGCATTTCTTTTTCAGCTTTTTCTCTTAAGTTTTATTCTTAGGAAGGAGTTGGATGAGTCACCCTGAGATGAGGATAAAGAAAGTTACCATTCTCATAGTGACTTGAAGTGATGGTGGGCTTCCCTTCAAGGGAGTGTATGGTTTTCTGTGACTCTACAGCAAGGCATGTTTACTGAGTAATAGGCAACCTGGATAGATTGTAATCCACTGCTTAAAAGTACACCACCTGTCTTTCTTCCAGCTTGCTGTAAAAATAAAAGAACAGTCAAACAAATCAAATTTCCATAGATTTGGTACTGTGATTTGACAGTTCTCTACTTTTAGTTCTAAGATGGATAGATTGGTAGAATCAGATTGCTTCTCAAAGAACTATGTTTTCTTTCCTATAAGTCTTTTAACATTTTAAATATATTATTAGGCACATGTTTGGGAGATCAGTGAATGAACTTTTTCTTCTTGATTACTAGACATATCCAGTTCAATCACATGGTGGAAACTATGTGGGTCAGAGCATTCACCAAGTAACGGTTGCCCAAAGCTATAGCCTAGGACCAGATCAAATTGGTCCACTGAGATCTCTGCCTCCAAATGTGAATTCCTCAGTGACAACACATTCTGCTCAAACTTCATATTTAAGGTAAGTTTTGGGAACTGTGTTAATTTTATACTTTTTTATGTTAATTTTCCTAGATTTTCAGAATGAGAATATGTAGACCCTTATTTAGATGAAGTTACAGAACTGTTTATTCATAATCCTGTGAAGTGGAATGGTATTACCTTAGCTTTGCTACCCATACTGACATGGTTGCCCTTACTTAAGCTTATAGTCTGCATCCCTGGGACAAAATAAAGCTAATTGTTCTTTATGAGACTAAGCCCATGATGTGCTTAGCACTGTGGTATAATCAGCCTGTAAAGTAGTCCCAGACTTATTTATCTGCATGCACTCCTAAAAATTAGAAAACTTGTTACTTTGACCCTCAAAAAGAAGGGTGTTTGAACTGTAGAATTTGTAGTTTAGTTTTTTTTCCAAGACAGGGCCTTGGCTGGGCACGGTGGCTCACGCCTGTAATCCCAGCACTTTGGGAGGCCAAGGCAGGCAGATCACAAGGTCAGCAGTTCGAGACCAGCCTGACCAACATGGTGAAACCCCATCTCTACTAAAAATACAAAATGTGTTGGGCGTGGTGGCTTGTGCCTGTAATCCCAGCTACTCAGGAGGCTGAAATAGGAGAATCGCTTGAACGCAGGAAGCAGAGGTTGCAGTGAGCTGAGATCGTTCCATTGCACTCCAGCCTGGTGACAGAACAACTCCGTCTCCAAAAAAAAAAAGAAGGATCTGACTTGGTCACCCAGGCTGGAGTGCAGTGGCTTGATCTCAGCTCACTACAGTCTTGACCTCCCGGTCTCAAGTGATTCACCCACCTCAGCCTCTCGAGTAGCTGGGACTACAGGCGAGTACCACCATGCTTGGCTAATTTTTTTTTTTTTTTTTTTTTTTTTGTAAAGATGGGGTTTCGCCATGTTGCCCAGGCTGGTCTCAAACTTCTGAGCTCAAGGGATCCGCCTGCTGTGGCCTCCCAAAGTGCTAGGATTACAGACGTGCACCACTGCACCCAGCCCTGTAGTTCTGCTTTTTAATAAAAACACTTCTACTCTAAAAGTTATATTTAAATCTTCCTTTCTATTCACTTTGCTTAACCATACAAAATGTTCATTCAATATAATCATATGAAGATGATCTATAAGGTCCCTTCCCACCCTCAAATTCCATGAGTATGAATTTTAGATGTTATATGAAAATTAAATAAATCTCATATTAGTGTTCAGTTAGAATAAAATACAAAATTTTGCCATCCTTGGTGACACTAGAAATTATGGAGAAATAACTGATGTAGTGTTTAAACTAATTCTCTTTTATTGCAAGCGGTATACTTGATGGAATTTAAAATTACATAATTTTTTAAATTAAAACTGTTTGTAAATAGATGGGGTTTTATCACCCAGGCTGGAGTACGTGGTGTGATCATAGCTCACTGCAGCCTCCAACTCCCAGGCTTAAGGGGTCTTCCAAAACTTCTGCCTCCTGAGGAGCTGAGACCACAGGTGCATACTACGCCCAGCTAATGTTTTTAATTTTTTGTGGAGATGGGTATTGCTGTGTTGCCCAGGCTGGTCTCAAACCAGCCTGGCCTTAAGCAGTCCTCTTACCTTGGCCTCCCCAAATGCTGGGATTAGAGGTGTGAGCCTCCAAGCTCTGCCCTAAAATTATATATATTTCAAGTGAAATGTATGCCATAATAGTTATAGGAACAGACAGAAGTCTTGCAATTTGGTATGATTTTTCAGCTTAGTTTGTGAAGTGTCAGTAAATAAACTATAGTTTTGGACTATCCTGAGGGTAGATTTTGGGTCCTATACAGACTGCACTGTTTTTCCTTTGAAAGTAAAAAGTCATTACTGAAGGAAAGCTTGAAGGATATTTGCAGAGAAGAGGTAGACTTATTTGTGCTTGATTTGGAGATGGAGAAGGGAGAATATAGGCTGAAGGTGGCATCTTGAGCCAGGGCTACTTCCATCAGAAACAGTTTGCATCTCCTCAGATGGTTTCTAAATGTTTTTAGTTAGAGATTCTGGAGAACGCAAGTTAAGTCAGCCTTAGAATCTTACATTTTATTTCTTTTCAAGTACCTCTGTCTTCTTACCAAATACAAAAACTACATTAACAAGCTCAGCGTGGTGGCTCACACCTGTAATTTCAACACTTTGGAAGGCCAAGGCCAGAGGATCACTTGAGCCCAGGAGTTTGAGACCATCCTGAGCAACACAGCAAGACCCAGTCTTTACAAAAAGAAAATTTTTTTAAATTAGTTGGCAGTGGTGGTACACCTATAGTCCCAGCTACTCAGGAGACTGAGGCAGGAGGACTGCTTAAGCCTACGAATTTGAGAATGCAGTGAGCTATGATCTGCACCCCAGCCTAGACAACAGAGCAAGATCTCATCTCAAAAAAAAAAGAAAATTTGATTAACAGTATTCAATGGCTGGAGTGATTGAATTGTAATCAGAACAGCAGAGCTACATAAACTTAAAAAGAAGATGGAAAAGGCATTTTTGTCATGATGATTGATCTCTAACTGTAACCTAGATATTGCAAAGTAAATATGGTTTTCTTTTTACAATTTTGTTTGTAGCACTGGACAAGACACTGCTTCCAATCCTACTTACATGAACCAGAAATCTAACCTACAATCAGCTACTAGTACAACTGCTTACACACAGCAAATGGGGATGTCTGCAGATATGTCATCTTATCAGAACACTACTTCCAATTTGCCTCAACTGGCAGGCTTTCCGGTGACAGTTCCAGCTCATCCAGTTGCACAGCAGCACACAAATTACCATCAGCAGCCTCTCCTTTAGAAACTAAGCAGCCATTTTCTTGAAAGCCTTCATAAGTGTATTATTCAATCCTTGTGATTCCAACCTGAAAATATTAAAACTTTTTTCCTCTCAACTCAAAAGGACCATGGATAAATAAAGCACAAAAACCTGTCTTACTCTACAAGGCCATAAAAGGTTTTTTTTTTTTTCAGTCCAGTTTATTTAAAGTCAATCTTTTGATTAGAGGCAGCTTAAAGATGCTTTCGGTTAGTTGTGTCTTACTTTCCGATTTATCTACATAAATCTAGATACCCGTTAAGTAGCCTTATGACACTAAACAGTATGAGATAGGAGTGTTAAAATATTATTTTAAAGAAACCACTGTTTTCCCCTAAAATGTCATAAGAGCACTGAAGAACTTGAAATATTTTTTTCAGAGTTTCTCGCTAACTTTTTTCCGTGTAAGCATTTAGCTTGCCAGCATATTTCCTTTTGGCTCCTTAAATTGCAGTTGTGTTTGCAGTATTGTCACTTTTGCTCTCACTGATGTGTTGAGTAGTAATTAGCATATAAGCAAGAGCAATTTGGAAGGAACAAAAATGTTTTCTGTGGTTAACAGTGAAGACCTTATAAATGCAGGTGTGTGATAAAGCATTTGGCAGTCCCCCAGCCAGTCATGCCAACTGTGCAGGAATTTGTCCCACAGAATATTTCCATTCCCTAAGGAAAAACATTTCCTTTTCTACATGTATCTCTGGTATTTAGAATTGCCACTAGTAACCTTTTCAAATGACTTTGGCTATTTTCTAATGAAGATATGGTCCATTTGTTTTTCTCCCTGCAATATGGTGTGCAGAGATGCTGCATATCCTTTTTATGGGATTGTGTGAATTTGAGCCATGAGACAGTCCTAATAATTTGTTGTGAGATATACCAAGCATGGATGATAAGTGTGTGTGTGTGTGTGTGGTTTTTTTTTAAGTGATTAAAGTACCGTTGCTAAGCTGTCAGCATACCAAGCTGTTGAAAAAATCGACCATTTCTTTCAGAAGTAATTCTGAGCCTGTGGAATAATAGCAGGTGATGACTTCATAGAAGATAACAGATTGATAGGGAGGCTATTGAAGCAGTTTTTCTGAAGCCTGTATTTTGAGTTAGTTTATAGTGCTAATAGGTTCTATGTAACTGTGGGAGTTTGGTAGTAAGCCAATAGGGATTATTTTCTCTCCTAAAAATTTGCACACTACTTCATCGTCTACCAATTTTTTACATAATGCAAAATAGAAATTGCAAATACATATGCATATGGAAACATTGAGACTGGGAAAAACAATGGACATTAGTTTTTAAAAAGTTACTTGCATGGAAGCAAGATTTCTATATTTGTTTTTTTAAATAAAGCAGTCTTACTACTAAATCCATTTCAAGATAGTTCTCTGAGAATTTTGTTACTAATCTACAGAGATTTGATTATAAATATGTTCCTTTTTCAAAGAAACTATCCTAGAACAGAGTAGTCTATATGATACTTGATCTACATTTAAATGGAAAAATTAGCAATATTTGAAAGCTCAGTTTATGTCATTGTCTTACTTCAGATACAAAAAACTGAACAGAAAGTTTTAACCTTTAATATCTCATGTTCTGTTTTTCATTCAGTATTTTCCTATATATTAATTCAATTATAAACTTCTGAATGGCACCTTACTTTTTGGAAACAAATTTGTTCTTTACAAAATAATTTTAAAAAACCATTAAAAAATCCAAAGCTGCTCTTGGTAATGTCAACATTTGCAGATATATGGATTTTTTTTTCTCCCAAACTGTATTTAATAAACTTATTTTAATGTTTATGTATTTCATGTATAATTGTGATCTCAGATATAAAAGCTTAATTCAGCATGTCTTTGAGCCAATATAAATACTGCACACCCACTAAATTGGGATCAGCCATTATAAATAATGTAGTTTTAGAATAATAAAACATGACATATATATATATATAGTGTATATTGACACTTATCGATAAAAGTTTATACATGAAGAAGTGTTTTTTCTCTTAAATTAAAAATTGGTTTTTTTTCCATATCTAATAAATTTTGTGTTGTAGGCTGTTGAAAGATAAAAATAATTTTAAATCTGTGTACTGATGATTCTTTCGGTGTTAAGAAACACAGGGTTATTTTCTTTCCTTTTTATGGGCTTATCGGTTCTATTTATATTAAGACCTGTTTATAATTGTTTTCTGCCAAAGGAATTGTCTAACTTCAGATTTCTACATTGGGTTCATACTTACTGTTTTATATCAGAAATAAAAAATAGCATCTGCTTTTTCATATGAAATCTTGGTACATCATAAAGAATTCCTGAACATTTATAATAGAATAAATTTTATTAATGTAGAAAAATATCTCAGAGTGTTAAAATATATGAAGTGTGGGATATATTCTTACAGTTTGTAAAATATACAGTCAACCAATATTGTCTTCTAATTTGGTAATTTATAAAATTACTTAAACAGGTAATTATATTTATTAGGATTTGAAATTATTTGTAGATAAATTGTCATGCTATTTCAAATAATTGACACTTTGACTACAAAATACATCTTACTGTATGTTTTGAAGGTGGTTATAGTTTCATTTTTCAAAATTTAGAAAGTTGTTTTTAAATGTTTTAGGTGTATATAGCTTAGAGATTTTTTTAAAAAAGGCTTTCTTAGTAAAAACCATAAATTTAAAAGCTCCTAAGTCCTAGGAGAGGGCTTATTGAATTGTTATAAGAAAGTTGAAGTTACTTTAATAGGTAATAAATTATACATGGCACTGATCTATAATGTTTTGTTTATGTCAGAAGGTAGTTTTTCTTTCATCATCAGTTTTAGCCAGTAAATTGAAGGGGAAGACTCAGTTTTAGGGATTTGATTTTTTTTGTTTGGTTTAGTTTTCTTTCAAAAATTAAAGGTTTATTTCTAAAAGTCTTCCCCAGAGTCCAGGTACAGTGGCTCATGCCTATAATCCCAGCACTTTGGGATGCTGAGGTGGAAGGATCGCTTGAGGCTAGGAGTTTGAGACCAGCCTGGTAACATGGCAAGACCCCATCTCTACAAAAATTTTAAAACAGCCAGGCGTGGTGGTGACTGTAGTCCCAGCTACTCCGTAGGCTGAGGTGAGAGTATTGCTTGAGGCTGCAGTGAGGTGATCACGCTATTGCACGCAAGCCTGGGTGACAGAGAGATCCTGTCTCAAAAAGACACTTCCAGATAGTTCACGAGACTTGCCGAAGCCTTCCTCTTTCATCTGAGCTGACAACATGCCATCCAGACTGAGGAAGACCCAGAAACTTCAGGGCCACCTGAGCCACGGCCACAGCCCCATTGGCAAGCACCAGAAGCACCCCAGAGGCCGAGGTAATGTTGGTGGTATGCATCACCACAGGATCAACTTCGACAAATACCACCCAGGTTACTTTGGGAAAGTTGGCATGAGGCATTACCACTTAAAGAGGAACCAGAGTTTCTGCCTAACTGTCATCCTTGACAAATTGTGGACCTTGATTAGTGAATGCTGCTAAAAACAAGACTGGGGCTGCTCCCATAATTGATGTGGTGCGATTGGGCTACCACAAAGTTCTGGGCAAGGGAAAGCTCCCAAAGCAGCCTGTCATCGTGAAGGCCAAATTCTTCAGCTGAAGAGCTGAGGAGATTAAGGATGTCGGGGGGAGCTGTGTCCTGGTGGTTCGAAACCACATGGAGGGAGGTTCATTAAATGTTAACTACTTTTAAAAAAATAACAAAAAACTTGCCCAGGAGAAGAATTATAATTTTATCAAGCTGAATTAAAATTTGAGTCTTTTTAAAAAATCTTACTGTGTCGAAAGAGGCATTATGTCGCTTGTGTGATATAGTAGTGTCCCTACAAATTTAATGTACCTGAAATGTCACAATGTGACCTTACAGTAAGCCACCCCCACCCCCGCCCTTATCTATGGTGAATACATTTGCAAGATCCCCAGTGGATGCCTGAAACAGCAGATGGTACTGAACCTTATATATATATATACTGTTTGTTTTCCTATGCATACATACCCCTATGATAAAATTTAATTTATGAATTTGGCACTTAAGAAATTAACAGCAGAACTAATAAGATGGAAGAGTTGTAACAATATACTCTAATAAAAGTTATTTAAAACATAGGAATTGTTTGTAATTTTTCATTTAATATTTTTGGACTGTGGTTTAATCTGGGTAACTGAAATCACAGAAAGTGAAATCGTGGGCTGGATATGGTGGCTCACGCCTGTAATCCCAGCACTTTGGGAGGCCAAGGCGGGTGGATCACCTGAGCTCGGGAGTTCAAGACCAGCCTGGCCAACTTGGTGAAACCCTGTCTCTACTAAAAATACAAAATTATCTGGGTGTGGTGGCACATACCTGTGATCCCAGCTACTTGGGAAGCTGAGGCGGGATAATCACTTGAACCTGGGAGGTGGAGGTTGCAGTGAGCCGAGATAGTACCATTGCACTCCAGCCTGGGCAATGAGCAAAACTCCATCTCAGGGAAAAAAAAGAAAAAAAGTGAAATCATGGGAAAGGACGGACTACTGTATTTGGAAACAGTCTTTGCAGATGTCATTAGTTACAGATCTTGAGGTGAATTCATCCTGGATTTAGGGTGGCCTCTAAATCCAATGCCTTGTGTCCTTATAAGAAAAGAAGACATACAAAAGAGGCCATGGCAGTGAAAGCTGAGTTATGCTGCCAGAGGGCAAGGACTATCTGGGACCACCAGAAGTTGGAAAAGGCCAAGGATTCCTCCCTGGAGCCTTCAGAGGGAGCATGGCCCTGCTAACACTTTGATTTCAGACTCCAGAAATGTGAGAGAACAAATTTCTGTTTAATTATTACAGCCATCCTGGGGAACTCATAGACATGGGTAAAAGTGTTCAGTGAAATCTGAGTACTAAGCACTCGAGACTTTTATAAGGTTGCTTAAAATTGATGCAGGAATTCTGAGGGAAATGTCTGTAGTTCAGTGGCAGTCTTTTTATCTTTGCTAAACTATAATGACGTGTGGATAGATGAAACTAAGACCTGTTAATTCCATAATCCTATTTATTTTTAAATACCACATCTACATTTCAATAATTGATTTCATTATGCCAAAGGTGTTTATAGTTAGCAAGATTATAACTGACTTGCATTTTTATCTACTCCTCTGGTCATCTTGAGCAGTAGTTATTGAATGACAGGAGAAATGTTCAAAGGCAAACAAATACAGGTGAAGAAAAAAAAAACTGGATATTCCCCCTCAAAAACCACTCAGAAATGGAGATTTGGTTTTGTTCTTAAGTTTATACCATTTTATATCCTAATAGAGGCTTTCCAATTGGCTGGGCATGGTGGTTCAAACCTGTAATCCCAGCACTTTGGGAGGCCGAGATGGGAGGATTGTTTGAGTCCAGGAGTTCGAGGCCAGCCTGCTCAACGTTTTCCAGTACCTTTACATTAAGTCAGTGACATGCTGATTACATTTTGGTCTTGAAGCTGGCTACTTTTTTTAAAAAAATTGAGGTGAAATTCACATGAAATTAACCATTTTGCCATTAAAAGTAATGGCAAAAACTGCAATTACTATTGCACCAACCATAACGCATTCACAGTATTGGACAGGCATAACCTCTAATTCCAAACTAGACCTCTTTGTGCCTGGCTTCTTTTACGTAATGGTTTTGCGGTTCATTTCTATTGTAGCATATATCAGTACTTCATTGCTTTTTATGCCTGAAAATACTCCATTGTATAGATCAGAATGTGTTTATTCATCTTTTGGTGAACACTTGTGCTATTTTTACTTTTTTTTTTTTTTTTGAGATAGAGTCTTGCTCTGTCACCCAAGCTGGAGTGCAGTGGAATGATCTCGGCTCACTGCAAACTCCACCTCTCAGGTTCAAGTGGTTCTCCTGCCTCAGCCTCCCAAATACCTGGGATTACAGGTGCATGCCACCACACCCAGCTAAGTTTTGTATTTTTAGTAGAGATGGGGTTTTGCCATGTTGGCCAGGCTGGTCTCGAACTCCTGACCTCAGGTGATCCACCTGCCTCAGCCTCCCAAAGTGTTAGGATTATAGGCGTGAGCCACCACGCCCTGCGTACTTTCACTTTTTGTTGTGAATACTGCTGCTATGAATGTACATGTGTACATGTATATGAATACCAGTTTTTAATTCTTTTAGATACATAAGAGTAGAAGTGTTGGGTCATATGGTAATTCTACATTTAACTTTTTAAGGAACTACTAAACTTTTCCACAGAGGAACCATTTTACATTTCCACCAGCGATACACAAGGCTTGCAGTTTCTCCGCATCTCCAATGACATTTGTAAATTTCCATTTTTTTATTATAGCTATGCTACTGGCTGTGAAGTTGATACCTCATTGTGGCTTTTATTTGCGTTTTCCTAATGACCAGCAATGTTGAGCATTTTTTCATATGTTTACTAGCCACTTAGATATCTTCTCTAGAGAAATGTCTAAGTCCTTTGCCCATTATTTCATCATGTTTTGAAGTGGGGTCTTGCTGTGTTGCCCAGCCTGGCCTCATCTCCTGGGCTCAAGTGATCCTTCTGCCTCAGCTTCCCCAGGAGCTGCCTTTGCTCATTTTTTAATCGAGTTCTTTTGTCTCTGTTGTTGAGTTGTTTTGATGATGTTCTCTGATACACCAAAGCTTTAAATTTTGGTTAGGTCTAGTTTATTTCTTATTTTATTGTTCTTTTTTTTTTTATTGCTCTTGCTTTTGGTGTTGTATCTAAGAATCCATTGCCAAATCTAAGGCCATGAAGATTTCCTCCTTTGTTGTCTTCTAAGACCATTATGGTTTTAGCTGTTGTAATTAGGTTGCTGATCCATTTGAGTTAATTTTTGTACATGGTATGAGGTATAGCATCCAACTTCATTTTTTTTGCATATTGGTATCCATTTGTCCCAGCACCACTTGTTGAAGAGACTATTATTTTACCAGCTACTTTTTGACACTGCTATAACCTACCCTAGTGGTGGTCAACTCTAGGACCTAGGTTGTCCAGCTGCGTTGCATCAAACCCATAGCTGTGTAATTTGCATTTCTAAGAGAGGACAGCTTCATCCTAATCTGATCACTTCTATCACATGCCTAAAGGGGAGACGATGTTATCCTGTTAGGGTATAGCTTTCAGTGGTGTCTAGGAACAGATATGTTAGGTGTGAGGGTAGAGATGGTTCTGAACTGTCACATACATTTGTTCTCCAAGCAACTTCAGACATGTAGTGTATTGTGAAAAGTGCATTGTCTAAATAGAAAAAAGAGAGACTTTGCACCATAGCCAAAAATAATCTTTATCATATTTCTGCCCTGGGAAACCCTCCCCAGAGTTTTTCATCTCCATGTTATTGGTCAGAACTGTGTGAAAGGACTGCGCTTAGCGGCACATGCCTTTGGTAAGGTGAGAGTTTTGCTTTCCATCCTGTATCTAGAGAAGGCAAAGGAGAATATGACTGGGGAAATGTGAGTGAAACAGTCGATAGTGTCTGCCACAGAGACAGACCTGTTGAAATGTCTTTACGACACGGTGTTACTATTTTGTGTCACTGGTAAATAAATCTGAAGTTGAATTGGTCCGTTGAAATTCCATTACCAAATAAACTCTTGTTAAGATTCTCCAATAAAAGCATACCATTGTTTTTTTAGTCTAGAAATGACATATTTACATCTGACCTCATATAACCGGGACTTTTTTTTTTTTAAAAACACTTTGCTAGGAGACACAGAGAAAGCCCTGGAAATTAAGAGGGAGATAAAAGCTTCAAACTGCCTCTGTCTCTTCTATTTTGAAACAGATAAAAAAGTTAGCCTGGCATGGTGGCTCATGCCTGTAATCCCAGCACTTTGGGAGGCCAAGGCAGGCAGATCACAGGTCAAGAGATCGAGAACATCCTGGTTAATATGGTGAAACCCCATCTCTACTAAAAAGACAAAAAAATTAGCCGGGTGTGGTGGCACATGCCTGTAATCCCAGCTACTTGGGAGACTGGGGCAGGAGAATAGCTTGAACCCAGGAGGTGGAGGTTGCAGTGAGCTGAGATCGCACCACTGCACTCCAGCCTGGGTGACAGAGCAAGATTCCATCTCAAAAAAAAAAAAGATTTATTAGCATTCATTAATTTATTCAATAACATTGTACACTGGAGATGCTAAGAATTTGCATTTCCAAGCCAAAGTTATATTTGTGGTTTTACCATTCACTAACTAGTTGCATAACGTTAAACATTGCTCTTTGATTTTAAAACCACTTTCATATACATTATCTTTGAATTCTCATAGTTCCTGTTAGGTAGAAAAGTAGGTGAAGAGGTTAAATAGCTTTCACAAGGTCACATGCAGTGACAAAGCGGGACTTACAACCTAGGCTCTATTTGATGCTAAGAATGTGTCCTCACTATACTAATGAGACTGTTACCTAGAAATAATTTCTTTATTAAGGTTGTCAGAATCTTTCAGCTCCCTTTCAGACAACTCGCTGAGATGGAGAGGGCTGCAAAGGGCTCAGTAGTTATAAAATGCTTTCAGATGGGAAAATGCTAATGCAAGGAAGAGCCTTAGAGTGGATGATCTATTTAACGTGTACATTGTAGTACAGTTAGCTCTGCCGCAGATGGCTGATGAGACCAGAGCTTAATGCAAACAGACTGGCTTTTTCTGAGAATCCGTGTGGTTCTGTCACACAAAATGGGTCAAACGTCTGCCAAATGGGCGCTCAAGGTTTCAGAGTACTGTTTTCTGAACAGAAAAAAGCTAAATTCAAGGAATTGCTCTGAGGAAAAAGCAGGTAACTACTTGAGGCTAATTTAGTTGTGAGGAGAGTAGCTCTGAGTTGAAGCCCACACATATAGCCTGGTTTCTTCAAGAACCAAGAACCAAGACTGCTGAGAAAACAAATCTTGCCTTCGCTAGGGTTCCGTTCTATCGTGGACGATGGCTAAGCCGTAGAATCTCACGTTAGGGTCTTCACGACCTCCCCCAGCAGCTTCTCTAAGCTCTTCTTCCACTCTCACATACACTCTAGACTTTAGCCAGCAAACCCAAAACTCCTCAGGTGACAATTTGACTTTTTTTGTACCTGTTTGAGCCTGTTATTTTTTTCTGTCCAGAATACTTTTGTCCACCTAATAAATTATCCTTTCAAATGTCAGACCAGATTTCAATGGTCCCCAAACCATGCTGTGATTCTGAAGTAGCTTGTAACCGTGTTACAGTGGATGCCCTGTTGCATTGGAATGTAGTTTGGCTCACTCAACATGCATTTCTAAACCATCTCCTTACTTAGATTCTTCTTAAGGAAGTCAGTAGGTAAGATAATAATACTTGCCTTCCCAGACTCTTGCAGCCAAGGGTGGCCACATAACATGGTTATGGCCAATGAGATTTAGCTCAGAGCTCCTGAGGAGAAATCCTAGGATGAAAGAAAACACTTTTTTTTTTTTTGAGACGGAGTCTTGCACTGTCACCTGGGCTGGAGTGCAGTGGCGCCATCTCAGCTCACTGCAACCTCCACCTCCCTGGTTCACGCGATTCTCTTGCCTCAGCCTCCCTAGTAGCTGGGATTACAGGCACCACACTTCGCTAATTTTTTGTATTTTTAGTAGAGACAGGGTCTCACTATGTTGGCCAGACTGGTTTCGAGCTCCTGACCTTGTGATCAGCCCACCTTGGCCTCCCAAAGTGAAAAAACTTTTAAAGAAAAGCTCTTTCTACTTCTGGATTAGAAAGCACATGTAATGCCAGGAGATACAGCAATCATGTGACCATGAGAAAGAAAGTTATGATGGCTCAGAAACACTGAAGGTGTCTGGCTCCTTGATGACATCTTCGAGTGGCTGTTCCAGTTCTAGACTGTTCTGGATTTCTTCATATGTGGCAAGAAAAAAAAAAAGCCTCTATCATCTGTTACCCTTAGTGGTCCAAACTATGGTTGGTACAGTTTTGCTATTCGTATCTGAAAGCATTTCTACCCCCACTATGTCTATAAAAGCCTTCAGATTTTACTCATTGTAGTTCCATGGGCACATAAAATATTTGTGGAATAAAGAATGAGAATTGATTTAGCACCTCACAGTGCCTGGTATTTAGTAAATTTGAGTTTTCTTTGACCTTATCCTTGTGCTTATCATCATTCTATTTTAACATTTCTGAAATCGAGATTTGGCTGGGCATGGTGGCTCACGCCTAAAATCCCAGCCTTTGGGAGGCCGAGGCTGGCAGATCACCTGAGGTCAGGAGTTCGAGACCAGCCTGGCCAACATGGCAAAACCCTATCTCTACTAAAAATACAAAAATTAGCTGGGCGTGGTGGCAGGCGTCTATAATCCTAGCTACTCAGGAAGTTGAGGCAGGAAAATCGCTTGAACCCAGGAGGTGGAGGTTGCAGAAAGCTGAGATCATGCCACTGTACTCCAGCCTGGCCAACAAGAGTGAAACTCCCTCTCAAAAAAAAGAAAGAAAGAAATCAAGATTTATTTTACAGTGGGTAAGATTTCATTTTATTCTCTTAAAGCTATTTAATCATTGACACATCTGAAAATCCATGATGTTTTAGAATCAAAGGAATATGGCATTACTTTATCAAGAATCAAAGGGGGACCCAGGCGTGGTGGCTCACCCCTATAATCCCAGCACTTTGGGATCTGAGGTGGGCAGATCACTTGAGGTCAGGAGTTCAAGACCAGCCTGGCCAACATGGCAAAAACCCATATCTATGAAAAACACCAAAATTAGCCAGGCATGGTGGCGCACACCTGTAATCCCAGCTACTTGGGAGGCTGAGACATGAGAATTGCTTGAACCCAGGAGGCAGTGAGCTGAGATTATGCCATTGTCTTCTAGCCTGTGTGACAGAGTGAGACTCTGTCTCAATAAAAAAAGAAAAAAGAAAAAAAGAGGGGTTAGGGTCTGGTCTAAGGGTCAGGAAACCCAATGGCTTTGCTTTGTTTTGTTTTTTAAATATCTTAGGCTTTGTGGTGCACAACTATAATCCCAGCACTTTGAGAGGCCAAGGAAATTTCCTTGAGCCCAGGAGTTCGAGACCAGCCTGGACAACATAGGGACATAAAAAAAAAAAAAATTAGCCAGGTCTGGTGGCACAGCTGTAGTCCCAGCTACTTGGGAGAATGAAGTAGGAGGATCACTTGAGCCTGGGAGATTGAGGCTGCAGTGAACCGTGATTATGCCACTGTGTGATCAAGACTATGGGAAAGACTCTGTCTCAAAAAACTAAATAAATATGGTAGTGTCCCTAGTGGTCATCAAATAATGCTCCTTTCTCCATTCTGAGTCTAGGGATTGCAGCAGAGGCAAAAGCACAGTGAACATTTCTTTCTGACATGTGACAGAAAACTACAGCAAAATAGGACAAGAATTTTAATATTTGGAACCTACATATTTCAGCACCTTAATTTGAACCTGTAAAAGAATACTTCTGGCCGGGTGTGGTGGCTCATGCCTGTAATCCAAGCACTTTGGAGGCCAAGGCGGGTGGATCACCTGAGGTTGGGAGTTCAAGACCAGTCTGACCAATATGGTGAAACCCTGTCTTAAAAAAAAAAATTAAAAAAAAAGAATACTTCTTTCAAATATTATAGAAAACTTTGCATAATTTAGGACAACCACCCAAAATGGCAGAATGAAGATGAAGGGTAGAGGTGATTATATATGTATTTTTATTTATTTATTTATTTATTTTATTTTTTATTTTTGAAAGAAAGAAAAAGAGAGGAAAGAAAGTGAGAGTGAAAGAAAGAAAAAAAAGAATGTAAGAGAGAAAGAAAGAGGGAGAGAAAGAGGGAGAGAGAACGGGATTTTTGTTCTATTGCCCAGGCTAGAATGCAGTCTAAAAATGGGTATTAAAAACTTCTTTTATGCCAATAATTGTGCTTAACAATGGAGACAGGAAGGAATAAGAGATGAAAATAACAAACAAGCAGCCAACCAATATTTTATTTA
>CAUYLG010008882.1:0-22114 GCA_963573385.1 Cacajao melanocephalus
CATATATATATGTATATATGTATACTATACATGTATATATACATACCTATATATGTATATATATAGGTATGTATATATATCTACATATGTATACCTATATATGTATACCTATATAGGTATATATAGGTATGTATCTATACCTATGTAGGTATATATAGGTATGTATCTATACCTATGTAGGTATATATAGGTATATATCTATACCTATATAGGTATCTATACCTATATAGGTATAGATATATACCTATATACCTATATATACCTGTATATATAACTATATATATATATATACCTGTATATATACCTATATATATATATACCTGTATATATACCTATATAGGTATGTATATACATACCTATATACTTATATATAGGTATGTATATATATACCTATATATATACCTATATAGGTATATACAGGTATGTACATACATACCTATATAGGTATATAGGTATATATACAGGTATATATATATATAGGTATATATACAGGTATATATAGGTATATAAAGGTATACATACAGGTATATATATATATAGGTATATATACACGTATATATAGGTATATATAGGTATACATATATAACTTTATAGGTATATATACCTATATAGGTATAGACACATACCTATATATACCTATATAGGTATATATATATAGGTATACATATGTAGATATATATACATATATCTGTACATATATACATATATAGGTATACATATATGTACACATACATATATATGTGTATATATATGTATATATGCACACATATATATATATAGGTATGTATGTATACCTATATATGTATATATGTATATATACACCATATTTTCTTTATCTCTTCATCCACTGATAGACATGTAGTTTGATTCCATATCTTGGCTATTGAAAATAATGTTGCAATTAACAATGAAGTGTAGCTATTTTTTCAACATAAAATTTTAAAGTTTTTCATATATATATATATATACAGTGGTGATATTGCTGAATCATATGACAGTTATATTTTTACATTTTCAACAATATCCATACAGTTTCTCATAATGACTGTATTAATTTACATTTTCACAAACAGTATGCAAGGGGTCCCTTTTCTTATATCTTTTCCAACACATTTTGTCTTTTCTCTTTTTGATAATAATCATTTTAATATGTGTGAGGTACTATCTTCTTGTGGTTTTAATTTGCATTTCCCTAATAGGTAGTGATGTTTAGCATTTTTTTCAAATGTCTGTTTGTGATTTGTTATATTTTGAGAAATGACTCCTTAGTCCTTTGTTAATTTCTAAAATCAGGTAAATTATTTTCTTGCTATTTAACTGTTTGAATTATTTATGCATTTTGAATATTAACACTTAATCACATGTATGGGCAAACAAAATCCTGCAGCAGATCAAAAAGTTTACTCACCATATCAAGTAGGCTTTATCCCTGGGATGCAAGGTTGGTTCGACATCTACAAATCAATAAATGTGATTCCTCACATAAATGGAACTAAAGACAAAGAAAACATGTTTATCCTAATGGATGCATAAAAGGTTTTCAATAAAATACAACACACTTTCATGTTAAAAACTCTCAACAGACTAGGTATTGATGGACCATGCCTCAAAATTAAAAGAGTCATCTATGACAAAACCACAGCCAACATCGTACTGAATGGGCAATAGCTGAAAGTGTTCCTCTTGAAAATTGGCACAAGCTAAGTATGTGTTCTCTCACCACTTTTATTCATCATAGTATTGGAAGTCCTGGCAAGTATTGGAAGAGCAAAATGGCAAGATAAAAAATAAAGCCATCTAAATAAAAAGAGAAGAAGTCAAATTGTCTGTATTTGCAGATGACATGATTCTATATCTAGAAAATCCCATAGTCTTGGCCCAAAAGATCCTTAAACTTATAAACAACTTTAGCAAAGTATTACGATACAAAATCAATGTACAAAAATTACTAGTATTCCTGTACATCAAGAACAGTGAAGCCAAGAGCCAAATAAGAAATGTAATTCCACTCATAATTGCCACACAAAAAAATAAAATACCTGGGAATACAGCTAACCAGGGATGTGAAAGATCTCTACAAGGAGAACTAAAAATCACTGCTTAAAGAAATTAGAGATGACAGTAACCAATAGAAAAACATTCTATGCACATGGATAGAAAGAGTCAATATTATTAAAGTGGCCATACTGCTGAAACCGATTAATAGATTCAATGCTATTTTTATTAAACTACCAATGACATTCTTCACAAAACTAGAGAAAACTGTTTTAAAATTAATATGAAGCTATTAATAAAAGCCCGAATAGCCAAGGCAACACAAAGCAAAAAGAACAAAGCTGGTTGCATCATTCTACCTGACCTCAAACTATCCTACAGGGTTACAGTAATCAAAACAGCATGGTACTGGTATAAAAACAGACACATAGACCAATGAAATAGAACAGAGAGCCCAGAAATAAGGCTGCACACCTACAACTAACTGAACTTTCACAAAGCTCCCAAAAACAAACAATGGGGAAACAATTCCCTATTCAACAAATTGTGCTGGGATAACTGGGTAGCCATATACAGAAGTTTGAAACTGGACCTCTTCCTTACACCATATACAAAAATTAAATCAAGATGGATTAAAGACTTAAATGTAAAACACAAAAATATAAAAACCCTGGAAAACAACCTAGGCAACACCATTCTGGACATAGGAATGGGTAAATATTTTATGATGAAGATGACAAAAGCACTGTAACAAAAGTGAAAATTGGAAAATGGCATCTAATTAAACTGAAGAGCTTCTGTACAACAAAAGAAACTATCAACAGAGTTAACAGATAACCTAAACAATGGCAGAAAAATTTTGCAAACTGTGTATCTAAGGTCTAATATCCAGCATCTATAATAAATTTAAACAAATTTACAAGAAAAAAAAACCTCATTAAAATGTGAGCAGAGGACATGGAGATGTTTTATGAAAGAAGACATGCAACAATCATTTGATTAACAAGCTCAACATCACTGACCATTAGAGAAATGAAAATCAAAGTCACAATGAGATACCAACTCAGAAACATTGGAATGGCTATTACTAATAAGTCAAAAAATAACAGATGCTGGGAATGTTGTGGAGGAAATGGAACAGCTACTGTTAGTGGGAATATAAATTAGTTCAACCATTGTGGAAAACAGTGTGGCAATTTCTCCATGACCTAAAAACAGAACAGTAATTCAATTTAGCAATCTCATTACTGGGTATATACCCAAAGAAATAGAAATCATTCTATTATAAAGTCACATGGATGCACATGTTCATTGCAGAACTATTCACAATAGCAAAGACATGTAATTAACCTAAATGTTCATCAATGATAAAATGGGTTTAAAAATGTGGTACATAGCACCATGAAATACTGTGCAGCCATAAAAACTAATGAGAACAGCCTGGCACAGTGGCTCATGCCTGTAATACCAGCATTTTGGGAGGCTGAAATGGGCAGATCACCCAAGGTCACCTGGCCAACATGGCAAAACCGGGTCTCTACTAAAAGTACAAAAATTAGCTGGGCATGGTAGTATGCACCTGTAATCTCAACTACTAGGGAGACTGAGTCAGGAGAATCACTTGAACCTGGGATGCAGAGGTTGTGGTGAGCTGAGATTGTGCCATTGCATTCCAGCCTGGGTGACAGAGCAAGACATCATCTCAAAAATAAATAAATAAATAAATAAATAAATAAATCGATCATGTTCTTTGCAGGAACATGAATGGAGCTGGAGACCATTATCCCTAGAAAACTAATGTAAGAACAGAAAACCAAATACCACATATTCTCACTTATATGTGAACACTAAACGTTGAGGACACTGGACACACAGAGGGGAACAACAGACACTGGAGCCTACCAGAGGGTGCAGGGTTGGAGTAGGGAGAGAATCAGAAAAAATAACTAATGGGTACTAGGCTTAATAAAATAATCTGTGCAATAAACCCCTATGATTCAAGTTTACTTATATAACAAACCTATACATGTACTTTTGTACTTAAAATAAAAGTTAAACAAGAAAAATCACATGTATGATTTGCAAATACATTCCTACTTTCCATAGGTTGTGTCTCCACTCTGTTGCTTACTTCCTTTGCTGTGAATAAGCTTTTTAGTTTAATGTAATCATATTTGTTTATTGCTGCTTTCATTGCCTAGGCTTTTGAAATCATTCCAAAATACAATTACCCAGATCAATATCATAGATAATTTCCACTATATTTTCTTCTAGTAGTTTTAGAGTTACAGGTCTTACATGTATTTAATCAATTTTGAGATGATTTTAATATATGGTGTGCTGTAACAGTCTAATTTTATTCTTCTCAATGTAGATATCCAGTTTTCCCAGTACCATTCGTCGAAATGACTGTCTTTGCTCCATGTGTGTTCTGGGCATCTTTGTCAGGAATCAATTTACCATACATGTCTCATTTTGGGGCTCCCTATTTTATTTCATTGGTCTATGTGTATGTTTTTACAGCAATGCCATGCTGTTTTAATTACTATTCCTTTGTAGTAGATTTTCAAATCAGGTAATGTGAGACCTCCTGCTTGTGCTTTTTGCTTAAGATTGTTTGGGCTATTCAGTCTTTATATATTCTTTTTTGGATTGAGTATAATTAAAGGCCTTTCACCTTTCTGTAGCTGGATATGTATATCTTTCCCTAGATTTTAAGTTTTGTGCTATTATTTACAGAATAAACTTTCTACCTTTTTGTCTCGCTTCTTCTTAAACTTCTATAATTTAAGCATTTGCTCTTTTGATGTTTTCCTCTAAATAATATAAGATTTGTTCACTTCTTTTCATTCATTTTTCTTCTCTATTTTCAAACAACTGGTCTTTGAGTTCACAGATTATTTCTTCTGCTTGATCTATTTTGCTGTTTATGTTGTCTATTGCATTTTTTTATTCATTTCATTTTCTGCTCTATAATTTTTGTTTGTTTTTAAAATAATTGTAAGCTCTCTATTACATTTCTGATGTTGGTCATGTATTATTTTCCTGATATCTTCAAATTGTTTGTCTATATTTTCTTGAAGTTCACTGAGCTTCCTTAAAAAATTATTTTGAATTCTTTTTCAGGCAGTTTGTATATCTCCCTGGGGGGTCAGCTACTGGAAGATTATTGTGTTCTTTTTTTTGTGATGCTTTTCCCCTTGATATGTTACGTTTTGTGTTGTTTTAAGTTGATATCTGCATATTTGGTAAAACATTGACTTCTTTCAGGCTTTATGAGCTAATTTTGCTGTGGAAAGGCCTTTCCCTGTGGGGAGCATGGTGAAAGGATATTTGATAGGTGAGGTGTAGTTGTTAGGGCACCAGCTATGGTTCCAGCTGTGTAGTGTCTGTGCAGCTCTGTCAGCTTTATTCTTGATGAAATTTGAAGGGATTCTCATGGTTGATGTCATGGATGTCCACAGTAGCAGCAAGAGTGTTTGGGATATTCATTAGCAATGCTTCCCTTAAGGAAGTTCTAACTGTGGTTATCCCTTTTGGCACTGGGTCTGGCTTTGGGATCACTTACTGTGGCAGTGGCATCAGTGTCTGGTGAGTGGTACTCATGGAGCAGTATGCAGGCACCTGGGTATGCAGGCAACCCTGGTGCCACACTGACATCAGAGTCATGGGTACTTATGAAGTAAGCAGGGAAGCTAACAATAGAAGTTCATGTGTGTGCAGAGTTAGAGTAGCCCCAGGATTGAAGTAGGACCTAGCTCTCTATTATAGATGAGCTGGTGCCTAAGGCAGAGGCATCTTCACTAATGTACTGATAACAGTATATGTGGCAAAGTTTCTTATGAAGTAGCTAGAGTACCAAATGTAAGCACAGGCATGTGCAGAGCTGCAATGGGTTCTAAGTCAGGGCAAGCCTAGCATCATTGTTCTGCAGTGGCTGAACTGTTTTCTGGAGTACAGGCACACACAGGAACAGCTTAGCTTCAGAGCCTAGAGTGCAACTTAATAGTGTTTGAGATGTGGGTAGGCCTAGTACAGCCACAGAGCCAGGTCTATAATATTGGCACCTTTGGCATGGCTGTGACTCCAGGTTCAGGGCGCATGTGGGACTGAAAGCAGATCAACAGTAGTTGCTTCTAGGAGGTACAGAGGGGCGTGCAGGCATTCCTCCCCTTCATTGGATCCCTAGTAAGAATGGCTGGTGGTTACTATAGTGGCAAAAGATACCAGTGTCCTCTGTGAAGCAGACCACTGGGAACCAGTGGTTCTCACTTCATGGCTGCTACTTATACTCCAGTTTTTATTCTTTGTTTCTAACCATCTCTTGGCATTTCAGGTATGCTGATCTCAACAGTGATATGTTTTATGTGTATATTCTGAATTTATTTTTCTTCACTATGTTGCTACAATTTCTTCAATGGGCCCTTGAGTCCACTCTAGGCAATTCTTGATTTGTGAATAGTTGTGTGTGTGTGTATGTGTTTGTGTGTGTGCGCACATTTCTTGTGGGGGAATAAAAGCCGATACCTCCTACTCCACTATCTTTTGATGTCACACCATCATTACCTGATCTTATTCACAACCTGACATGGTATCTCTCTCTAACCATTAACTACTTCTTAATAAATTCTACTGTCTAGAGTAATTTATTTCCTTACTAACTGGCTTAAACCTTAAGGTAATGAGACTTTTCATCTAATTTATCCTTGAATTATTCTTTGATGGTTTTGAGACTCCTGTCTTCAACTACTCCTATCTTGAGACCCCAGAAATAGAGGATTAGTTCGTAAGGTAAGTTTCCACACTAATGTGGCCAAAAAGAGGAAAGTATCATCTATCTCAAAAGTAAGCCAAAATTCCTTCTCATACTGCTATTTTGAAAAAAGGAACAAAGAAACAGCAAACAGTACCAACACAAATTAATGATATTGACACATTGGATAATATGTAGCTAAAAAAAAAAATCTGAACCAACATTTCCCATGTATTGACGCCTGAAGAAGATTCTGATAACACTCTGTACACGTTTATTTCTTAGATGTTTGGAATATTCAGAAGAACACATTGACTAGATATTGCCATTTTATTGAAATAAACATGAGGTTAAAAGTTGAAGTAGAGTGGTAGGCAAACAGAGGGCTTACTTCTTTAACATTAGAGATGCCATTTTCAGTATGTAACTATTTTTGTCAGCAATGCATTGGCTCTAATACAGTAATACACTGACACTGTGCTGTTACTTTTGCCACACAAATAGAGCATAACTGTGCCTTTTTCTACTCTAATTTTTTTTAATATTTATATACAAAGCACTCATAATAGTGCTTGATTATCTGGTAAGTGCTCAATAAATAGGATGATAGAAAAAGATATAATTCACATAGCATAAAATACACCATTGTAAATTGTACAATTCAATGGTTTTTATATATAAACAAGGTTATAAAACCGTCTACTTACAGAACATTTTCCGCATGCCAAAAAAAAAAAAAAACATTGCACATTAGCAGTCACATCCTAGCCCCTGGAAACCACTAATCTAGTTTCTGTATAGATTTGCCTATTTTAAAGATATTTCATATAAGAATAATTACACAATATGCGGCCTTTTGAGTTCAGAATTTTTCTCTTGAAATAATATTTTCAAGGTTCTGTTATGTTGCAGCATGTGTCACTACTTTATTCCTTTTTATGACGTAATTATATTCCATTGTATGAATATAGCACATTTTGTTTATGCAGTCATCATATCATGGGCATTTAGGTTATTTAGATATTTTGGCTATTAATAATTCTGTTATGAACATCCATGTATAAGTTTTTAATGTGAACGTATGTTTTCAATTTTTCATGGAAGAGGAATTTCTGGGCCACATAATGTCTGTATGTTTAATGTTTAGAGGAAATGCTGAGCAGTGCTTCAACGTGGCTCCCACATTTTACAATCACACCAGCAATGTATAAGAACTCCAATTTATTCATGTCCTTTCCAAAACTATTATACATTTAAAAAATTGCAGCCATCCTAATAGGCATGAAGTAATATCTCATTGTGATTTTGATCTATATTTTCCTGATGGATTATGATTTTGAACATCTTTTCATGTGCATACTGGCCATTTGTATATGTTTTAGGGTAAATGTCTATCAAATCCTTTTCACATTTAACAATTGGATCATTTGCTTTTTGTTGTTGTTGAGTTGTAAGAGGTTATATATATATATATATATATTCAGGATGCTAGATCTTTATCAGTTATATAATTTTTAAACATTTTATCCTATTCTGAGAGTTGTGTTTTCACTTTCTTCACAGTGTCTTTTGACATATGAAAGTATTTTTTATTTTTCTGAAGTCTAGTTTATCAATTTTTTTATTTGGCTGCTTGTACTTTACATGTCATATATTAGAAACCATTTTCTAATCCAAAATCAAGAAGATTTACCCCCATTTTCTTCTACAAGTTTTATAGTTGTAGATCTTATATTTAGATCTACATTTGATTTTGAGTTAATTTTTGTACATAGAGAGAGGTAAGAGAAAAAAAGTTGTGCTTTTTAATGTGGATATTCAATTGTACCAGCAATATTTATTGAAAAGACTTGTTTCACCATTTAATGGTCCTGGCACCCTTCTTGAAAATTGATTGATTGTAAATATATTGGTTTATTTCTAGAATCTCAACTCTATTACTTTGATCTATGTTCCTGTCCTTATACCAGTATCACAGTGTCTTGATCATTTTAAATTTGTGATAAACTTTGAAATTAAGAAGTGTGAATCCTCCAACCTTGTCTTTTTTTAAGATTTTCTGGGCTATTCTGGGTTTGTTGCATTTCCATGTGAGCTTAAGAATTAATTCACCAATATTTGAAAAAAAATGGCAATTAGAATTTTGATAGGGATTGTGTTAAAACTGTAGATGAATTTGGGGAATATTGCCATCTAATATTAAGTTTTCTAACCCAAGAACATATCATATCTTATATTTATAGATATTCTTCAATTTCTTACAACAATGTTCTACAGTTTTCAAAGTAAAAGTCTTGCACTTCCTTGGCTGTATTTCTTTCCTAAATATTTTGCTCTTTTTGGTGCTACTATAAATGAACTTGCTTTCTTATTTTAATTTTCTAAAATTTCACTGATGGTACAGATACAGTTAATGTTTCTGTATTGATCTTTCATGTTGCAACTTTGCTTAACTCACTTATTAACTTAGATAGATTTTTAAATTTATTATTATTTTTTCTCTCTATATATAATTATGCCATATGTAAATAGAAATTGTTTCACTTCTTCCTTTCCAATTTGGATGTCTCTTCCTCAGTACGGTATTGAATAGAAGTTATGAGAGTGGACATCATTGTCTTGTCCCTGGTTTTAGGAGAAAAGATATCAATGTGTAACTATTTTTAATAATGTTAAGTGTGAAGTTTTTGCAGATACCCTTTATCAGGTCAGGCTAGTTCTCTTCTAATTCCACTTTGCGTGTTTTTATTATTTTTAACCAGGAAAAGGTGTTAGGTTTTGTCTAATACTTTTTCTGTGTCAATTGAGTTAATCATGTGAATTTTCCTTCATTCTATTAGTAATATTTATTAATTTGTATATGTTGAATCAGCTTTGTATTCCTAGGATACATCTCATGTTGTCATGTGGTGTACTATTTTTAATGTAATGATGGATATTGTTTCCTCTTACTTTATTGAGGATTTTTACATCTATAAGTTCTACTAGTGCTCAATGTTATTGAGTTGTCTTTATGTAGTTTTTAGTATAAGAGTAGTATTTGATTTATAGAATGAATTGGGAAGCATTGCATCCGGTTTTTTTTTTTTGGAAGAATTTATAAAGAATTGCTGTAATTAACTGAATAATTATTAGAATTCATCAGTGAAATAGTTTTGTCCTGGGTTTTTCGTTTTAAGAGTGTTTTGATTTATAATTTAATGTCTTGTTATAGTTGTAATTTTCCATTTCCTTTTGTGTCTCACTATGTGGGTTCTGTCTTTCAAAAACCTTCTTTATTTACTCTTGGTTACCTAATTTATAGGTATAATATGCTCATAATATGCCTTTACAATTCTTTTTATTACTATAATCATGATAATAATGTCTCCTCTTTCCTTCTTGATTGCAGCAATTTGAGTCCTCTCCTGTTTTTTTTGTTGGTTAGTCATACTAATGTTTTATCAATTTTGTTGATTGTTTTAAGTAATCAGTCACTTGTTTTTTGACATTCTCTATAAAACATAATTCACAGAGAAATCTTTCAAAACATTTATCAGATAAATGAATGGTATCTGAAAAATTCAAAGAACTCTTTGTGTCAGTGGTTCCAAAATTTGCACAAAAATGACTTTGGTCATTTTTTTTTATAGAACTAGTATACACAAGTATTATGTCAAATAAATGGCACAGTGATAGTTCATTTTATTAATATGTGTCAACTTGACTGGGCTAAAAGATGTTGAGATAGCTGGTAAAACATTTCTGCTTGTGCCTGTGAAGAGTATTTCTGGAAGAGATAGCATATTAGTTAGACTGAGTAAAGAAGATTGTCCTCACAAATGCAGGCGCAATCTTTTGAGGGCCTGAAGAGAATAAAAAAGCAGAGGAAGGGTGAATTTACTGTCTTTGCCTGAGTTGAGACATCCATCTTCTGCCCTTGGACATCAGTGCTCTTGGTTCATGTCCTTCAGAATCTGACTGGCACTTATACCATAGCTGCTTCTTACTCACCCTGCCATTCTCAGGCCTTCAGACTCAGAGTGAATTACACCACCAGCTTTCCTTGGTTCTTCACCTTGCAGACAACAGAACATGGAACTTATTAGCCTCCATAACTGTGGGAACAAATTCCTATAACAAAACTCCTTTCAGTTATATGTATTCTCTCTTCTTTGGTTCTGTTTCTCTGTAGAGTCCTGACTAATACAAGCATTTTAGAGTAATAACTTTTTTCTGTATTTGTATTAGTTACATAAATGTTCATATCAGAGCTACTTATTGACAAAAGTTAACGTAAGTGATGCTACTGAGAGAAGTTAGTTCCATTCTAAAGCAACCTGACATTCAAACAACTATTATCTCTCTCACTTTTTCTGATAGGCCTGTGCTGTTATACTACTGAGAAGTATGTAATTTCTATTGAGTCTTTTGAAATAACGAAAATAGCTTAAGTATCCCCTTGGTTACATTTGAGAATCTATAGAGATGCAGTCATTCACATTAGTCCACATCAAATCTAGAGAGTGATTTAATTTCACCATATGTGGAGGAGTAAGTAGTATCATCTTTAAAAGTACCAGGTTAGGTGTAGTGGTTCACATCTGTAATCTCAGCACTTTTGGGAGGCCAAGACAGAAGGATCACTTGAGACCAGGAGTTCAACATCAGCCTGAGCAACATACTGAGACCTTATCTCTGTAAAAATTTAGCCAGGTGTGGTGGCATGTACCTGTAGTCTCAGCTTCTTGAGAGGCCAAGGCAGGAGGATTGCTAAATCCTATGAGTTTGAGGGTAGAGTGAACTATGACTGATTCACTGTACTCCAGCATGGGCAATGGAAAAAATCCCCACCTCTTAAAAAAGTGGGAGCAAGGTGGCAGAATAGAAGGCTCCACTGCATGTCACATATGCAAGGACACCAATTAAAAAACTACACAAAAATGCATCTTCATAAGAAGCAAAATAAGGTGAGCACTCACAGTATCTGGATTTAACTTCATCTCTCTGAAGGAGGCACTGAGGAGGTAGGAAAAGCAATCCTGAATCCCTGATGCCAACCCCAGCAGTGGCGGCATGGTGCAGAGAGCATTTATGTGCATGGGGAGAAGGAAAGTCCAGCAATTGTGGAACATAGAGCTCAGTGCTACAATGTTATAACAGAAAACAAAACAGGACCAAACTTAGCTGACACCCACCCACAGAGGGAATATTTAAACTACCCTAGCCAGAGGAGAATTGCTGATCCCAGTAGTGTTAACATGAGTGCACACAAGCTTCACTACAGTGAGCAAAACTGCTCTATAACCTTAAATAAACTTGAAAGACAATATAAGCCACAACTCCTATGTGAGTCCTTGTACATATCTGGGCCCAGAGACTGGAGTGCAGGGGCACACGACCTACTGAGATACCAACTAAGGGCACCTAAGTGAGTTCTGGCTTTACTTGACCCCTAATCATAGACTGCACAGCTCATGCCTCCAAAAGAGACCATTTGTCTCCACAGAGGAGAGGGAAGAATGGGGAGGACATTGTCTTACATCTTGGATACCAGCACAGCCCCATCCATCAGACTCATGAAGCCCCTTTTCCAGTCCCTAGCTCCTGGAATACATTTCTAGACACACTCTGGGCCAGAAGGAAACACATTGGCTTCAATAAAAGGAACCAATCCTGGTAGAATTCACCACGTGCTAACTGAACAGCACTTGGGCCCTGAATAACCAACAGTGATACTGAGGTACTACATCAAGGGTCTTGAGTGAATACTTGCTTGTTTCAGGTGAGACTCAGAACATTCCTAGCAGTGGTGGCTATAGGGCAAGACTCCTTGTGCTTGAAAAAGAAAGGGAAAAAGGAAAGGTACCAGCTCTGCCATAGGTGGGTAGAGCATCAAGTGGGCTCGCGGGGTCCCTGACTCTAGTGCTTGGCTTTTGGATGGCATTTCTGGACCTGACCTAGGACAGAGGGTAGTCCATTGCCCTGAAGTGTAGCTCTTAGGCCAGGCAACATTCATCACAAGCTAACTAAAAAGTCCTTGGGCCTTAAGGGAACATTGAAAGTAGTCTGGCAGTACTTCAAGTTGGCCTGAGGTGGCAGGGGCCATGGGGTGAGGCTCCTCTGCCTTTGGAAAGTAGAATAAATGGTGGAAAAAAATTGTAACTTGTCGATCTAGTAGCAACTTAGATGCAGTATAATATAACACCAGGAAGTCTTCTAAGGTTTTTCACTTTAGTCTTTGACACCCATACAGCAACTCTGAATCTGTCTGTGGCCTGGGAGAACTCACTACCCTGAGCGGAAGAGTACAGGCCTGGCTGGCTTTGCCACCTGCTAATTGTAGAGGCACAGAACCTTGAGTAAACATAGGCCACAGACAGAGAATAGTTACAGCAGGGCTTAGGTGAGACCAACTACACTGCTAGCTTCAGATCTGACCCATCAGTTATAGCTTTGGTGGCCACAGTGGTGCTTGTGTTACTCCCTCCCCAGCTGCAAGTGGTTCAGAAGAGAGAGACAGAGAGAGACTTCTTTTGTTTAGGAGAAAGTAAGAGAAGAAAACAGGAATCTCTTCCTAGTAATTCAGAGATTTATCTTGGATCTTGTCCAAGATCATGAAGGCACTACTTGAATGAGTATGCAAGAACCAGTGTTACTAGGTTTGGGGTGCCCCAGAAAGCAGATACAGCTTAGAGCACAATACCCAACTCATTTTAAATACGTACAAACAAGCCCAGACTGTAGATACTACAATAAATACCTAATTCTTCAGTGTCCAGGCTTAGACAAACATCCACAAGCATCAACAACATCCAGGAAAACAAGACCTTACCAAAAGAACTAAATGTGTCACCAGGAACCAATCCCAGAGAAATAGAGATTTGTGACCTTCCAGACAGAGAGTTCAAAATAGCTTTGTTGAGGAAACTCAAAGAAATTCAAGATAACACTAAGAAGAAACTCAGAATTCTATAAAAAAAAATTAACAAAAAGATTAAAATATTTAAAAAGTCAAAGAGAAGTTAAGAAGCTGAAAAATGAAATTGGCATAATGAAGAATGCATCATAGTCTTTTAATAGCAAAAGTGATCAGGCAGGAGAAATAATTAATGAGCTTGAAGACAGGCTACTTGAAAATACACAACCAGAGAACACAAACCAAAAAAAAAAAAAAAGAAAGAAAAAAAGAAAGAAAAGAAAAAAGAAAAAATTGAGACATTCCTAGCAGATATAGAAAATAGCCTCTAATAGGTAAATCTGAAAATTATTAGCCTTAAACAAGAGGAAAGTAGAGACAGAGATAAGGGTAGAAAGTTTATTCAAATGGATAATCACAGAGAACTTCCAAAGCATACAGAATATTTTCAATATCGAAGTCCAAGAATGTTATAGAACAGCAAGCAGATTTAACCCAAAGAAAACTTTCTCAAAGCATTTAATAATCCAAATCCCAAAGGCCAAAGATAAAGAAAAGATCCTTAGAGCTATAAGAGAAAATAAACAAATAACATATAATGGAGATCCAAGGCATATAGCAGCAGACTTTTCAGTGGAATCCTTACTGGCCATGATATATTTAAAGTGTTGAAGAGAAAACACTTTGAATAATATCAAAAGAAAATAATACCAAGTATCTTCTCTGATCACAATGAAATACAACTAGAAATTATTAGGATGTTGAAGTGTGTGGATCACCTGAGGTCAGGAGTTTGAGATCAGCCTGGACAACGTGGTGAAACCCCATCTCTACTAAAAACACAAAAGTTATCTAGGCATGGTGGTGAATGCCTGTAATCCCAGCTACTCTGGACGCTGCAGGACATTCGCTTGAACCTGGGAGGCAGAAGTTACTGAGCCAACATTGTGCCATTGTACTCCAGCCTGTGCAACAAAAGTGAAACTCCATCTCAAAAGAACAAACAAGCAAATAAAAAATGATAAATAAAAAGCTGAAAAAGAAATAGAAAAGTATTCCCTTTTAGAATAGACACAAATAAAATTAAATATCTAATAATTAACCAAAGAAGCAAAATATCTCTGTAAGCAAAACCACAAATCCAGATTAAAAAAAGTTGAAGAGGACACCAAAAAATGGAAAGATATTTCATGTACATTTAATGGAGGAATCAATATTGTTAAAATGTCCATATTTCTCATAGCATTCTACAGATTCAATGCAATCTCCATCAAAATACCAATGACATTCCTCCAGACATGGAAAGAATAATCCTAAAATTTATATGGAACCACAAAGGACTCAGACTAGCCAAAGTTATCCTAAGCAAAAATAATAAAACTGGAGGAATTACATAACGTGACTACAAATTATGCTATAAACCTATAGTAACCAAAACAGCATGGTACTGACATAAAAACAGACATATAGACCAATGGAACAGAATAGGGAGTTCAGAAGCAAATCCATATACCTACCGTGAACTCATTTTTGACAAAGATTCCAAGAACATACACTGGGGAAAAGACAGGCTTTTTAATAAATATTGCTGGAGAAACTAAATATCCATATACAAAAGGATGAAACTAGACCCTTATCTCTCACCACATTAAAAAATCAAATAAAAATGGATTAAAGACTTTTATCTATGACTTCAAAGTATGAAATTATTGGCAAGAAACATTGGAGAAACACTCTAGGACATTGGTCTGGACAAAAAATTCTTGAGTAGTACCCCACAAACAAAAGCAACCAAAGCAAAAATGGACAAATGGGATCACATCAAGTTAAAATGCTTCTGCACAGTAAATGATACAATCAACAAAGTGAAGAAACAACCCACAGAATGTGAGAAAATACTTGCAAATTTTCTATCTGACAAAGGATTAGTAACTAGAATATATAAGGAGCTAAAACAACTCTATAGGAAAAAAGTCAAATAATCTGATCAAAAAATAGGCCAAAAATTTGAATAGACATTTCTGAAAAGAAGGCATATAAATGACAAATAGGTAAATGAAAATGTACTCAACATCATTGATCATAGGAGAAATGTAAATCAAAATTACAACAAAATATAAACTCACTCCAGTTAAAATGGGTTATATCCAAAAGGCAGTTAATAACAAATGCTGGCAAAGATGTGGAAAAAATTGAACTCTACTACACTGTTGGTGGCAATGTAAATTCATACAACCACGATGGATAACAATTGGGATGTTCCTCAAAATAAAGTAAAAATAAAGTAAAATAAAAATAGAGCTAAAGTAAAAAAGAGCTACCATATGATTCAGCTATCGCACTTTTTGTATATACCCCCCAAAAAGGAAATTAATATATAAAAGGTATACCTGCATTCCCCTGTTCGTTGCTGCACTGTTCGCAATAGCTAAAATTTGGAATCAAATGAAATGTTTATCAACAGATTAATGAATAAAGAAAATTTGTTACTTATACACAATGGAGTACTATTCAACTCTTAGAAAGTAATAAGATCTTGTCATTTGTAACAACATAAATAAAACTGGAAGTCATTATGCTAAGTGAATTAAGCCAGGCACAGAAAGAAAAACATCACATACACTCACTTACTTGTGGGATCTAAAAATCAAAGCAATTGAACTCATGGAGATATAAAGTAGAAGGATGGTTACTAAGGGCTGGGAAGTGTAATTGCAGGGTTGGGGAAGGTCGGGATGGTTAATGGGTACAAAAAATAGAATGAATAAGACTTAATATTTGATAGCACAGCAGGGTGACTATAGTCAGTAATAATAGTTTACCTGTACATTTAAAAATAGCTAAAAAATATAATTGGATTGTTTGTAACACAGAGGATCAATTCCTGAAGTGATGAATACCCTGTTTTCCTTGAAGTAACTCTATGCATTGCACGCCTTTATCAAAACCTCTCATGTACCTCATAAATATCAACACCTAGGATGTAGCCACAAAAATTAAAATTAAAGAAAAAGGAAATAAAATTGGCAGTCTTGGACTTACATAAACCTTGGTCTATGTTTCTACTTCAGCACGCTCAAGCTATAGGGTCGTGAGGATTTTACTTATTTTTATGAGTCTTGGTTTCCTTGCCTATAAAACTGTGTTTATATTTTACCCAATTCTTAGAATTGTGCCAAATATTCAATTATTATTATTGATGAAATGTTTAACACATTTTCTATCACATTAAAGAAGCTTTAAAATGCTATTCATTTTTGAGGAGTTCTACTTCTAGAATAGTAGTACAAAGAGCTTCATTACCTATTCTTTAGGAAAACAAGCAATTCTAAAGAAAAGTATGTAATAAGCATTCAAAGGTTCTGATATTGTTTTAATAGCATATAGCAAATTAGTTTGGTCAAAAAATTTACTAAAGCTCAATACAAATAGTGAGAACGTGTGGCATTTGAGCAATGACCAGTTTCATCTACATCTGCCCATAGGTCAGCTTGATGGAAGCTACATTCTGAGTGGGTGTAGACAAACAATTTTTCTTCTCCCTTCACCTTCTCATCAAGGACTATGGTATATAGTGGGTTGAATTGTGTCCCCTAAAAGGTTATGTTCAAATCCTAGTCTTAGTGCCGGTGAAATTGACCTTGTTTGGATATAGTCTTTGCAGATATAATCAAGTTAAATTGATGTCTTTCTAGATTAGGGTAGACCCTATATCCAATTTCTCCTGTCATTATTCAGAGAAAGATTTCATATACAGATACAAAGAAGACACACACAGAGGGAATGTAGATAACAATGTTGGAGATTAGAGTGATGTAGTCACAAGCCAAGGAATGACAAAGATTTCTAGCAACCATCAGAAGCAAGAAAGAGGCAAAGAAGGATTCTTTCTTAGAGCCTTCAGAGGAAGTGTAGCCCTACTCAACCTTGATTTTATACTTTTAGCTTCCAGAACTGTGAGATAAATTTTTGTTGTTTTAAGCCACTGAATCTGGGGTACTTTGTCATGAAAGTCCCAGGAAATTAATACAACATTTCTCACCAGGAGGAGCAATCTGCCAGCATTTCTCAGCCCCTCTAACTCCAAGTTTAAGAGGCTACATTTTTGGTCAATGTGGCCTAGAGGTTTGAGATTCACTTCCTCCATCCAGCCTGTACTTTAAAGATAGAGGTCCAACACCAAGCACAACAGAATGAGAATACTGGGTCCCTGATCACATTACCATTGCTCAAGTTAAACTCAATAGTAAAAAGACAAATCACGCATTAAAATGGCCAAAGGATATGAATAACAATTCTTTTTTTTTTTTTTTTTGAGATGGAGTCTTGCATTTTTGCCCAGGCTGTAGTGCAATGGTGTGATCTTGGCTCACTGCAATCTCCGCCTCCTGGGTTCAAGCAATTCTCCTGCCTCAGCCTCCCATGTAGCTGGGACTACAGCCAGCTAATTTTTTTTTTTTTGTATTTTTATTAGAGATGGGGTTTCACTATGTTGGCCCGAATGGTCTTGATCTCCTGACCTCGTGATTTGCCCACCTCGGCCTCCCAAAGTGCTGGGATTACAGGCATGATCCAATGTGCCAGGCCAACAATTCTTTAAAGAAGTTATACCACTAGTCAACAACCAGATGAAAAGATGCTCAACATCATTAGCCATCAGGGAAATGCAAATCTAAACCACAAAGAAATACCATTTCACACACACTAGGATGGTTAGAATAAGAAGAGATAATAATAACAAGTGTTACCAAGGATTTGGAGAAATCGGGACTCTCATACACTGCTGGTAGAAATTTAAAATGTTACAGCCACTTTAAAAAACAGTGTACCAGTTCCTCAAAAAGTTAAACATAGAGTTCCCATATGAGCTAGCAATTCCATTCCAAAGGTATATAGCAAAGAGAAATGAAAATAGGTATTCAAACAAATACTTCTACATCATGAATGTTCATAACAGTAATATTTCATAAGAGCAAAAAGTAGAAACAATCCAGATATCCATCAATTAATAAGTGGGTAAACAAATTGTGCAGTATCAATAAAGAAAATACTATTCCGCCATAAAAAGAAATTAAATAATTATGCATGCTACAATATGGAAAAAACAGGAAAACATATATTAAGTGAAAGAAGCCAGACACAATAAGTCAATGGTATATAATTCTGCATATATAAAATGATTGGAATAGTCAAATCTACTCAGACAGAAAGTAGAATAGTGGTTGTCTAGGGCTGAGGGAAATAAGACATTTGTTAGGTGATGGCATTCCTTTTGGGAAATTGAAAATATTCTAAATATGATTGTGGTGAGGATACTCAACTATCTGAATATACTAAAAGTCATTCAATTGTACAGTTTGCATGGGTTAGCAATAAATGTGTAAAATGTTATTACTAATAATGACTTTTAGAGTTAAGAATTAAAGTAAATGTTTCTAATGAATTCAAATATTTGGATTATCAAGATTTATGTTCCTTAAATAACATGGGGGACTAGGTATGCCAGAAAACTCACAGTCAAAAATCCACACAAAAGATTTTTTTTTTCTTTTTGAGACGGAGTTTCACTCTTGTTGCCGAGGCTGGAGTGCAGTGGCATGTTCTGGGCTCACTGTAACCTCCACCTCCTGAGTTCAAGTGATTCTCCTGCCTCAGTCTCCCGAGTAGCTGTGATTATAAGCATGCACCACCAGGCCCCGCTGATTTTATATTTTCCTTTTTTTAGTAGAGACAGGGTTTCTCCATATTGGTCAGGCTTGTCTCAAACTCCGGACCACAGATGATCCACCGCCTCAGCCTTCCAAAGTGTTGGAATTTCAGGCATGAACCACCACACCCGATTCACATAAAAGTTTTAACTCCCTCAAAACTTAACTACTAATAGCCTACTATTGACTGGAAACCTTACCCTTAACATAAACAGTTTATTAACACATATATTGCATGGTTCTGTGTATTGTATATGGTATTCTTACAGGAAAGTAAGATAAAGATAAGAAAATCTAAAGAAGAGAAAATGCATTTACATTACTTTAATATATTTATCAATGCCATAAGTTTACATTATCTGTTTACAAGATGAATCATCCGTCTGAAATGGGAGGCAACTGAAGCTGCAGACCTCAATCTACAGTATATAGATTCAAATTTTCTTGTAATATGATGACTTTTCTCTGCTTCTTGCAACCATTTCAAGCATCACTAGTGCACTTCACATGGGTCCCATGATGTTATTAAAGCTTTATGGTATTGCACTACATATGATGAAAATTATACAAGAGTCTCAAGAGATCACTTTTTACTGTGAAATGCAATTTACTGGGGAGACAACTACTCATGTGGAGATGACTAGTATCACACAGTGTTTTAAGTGTACATTTGCAACACTTAAACTCACTGTGATCAACCAACAGGAGGTAGCTATGAAATTATTAGAATAGTACAGTATGTACTGTAGTTAATTTTATACAATTATGATTTAATACTACATCTTTAGGTTTGTTTACATTTCTCATGGCTGTGAATGGTGCCATGTCTAGTCTGTAAGTGTGTGCTTAATATTTGAGGAAGTGTAACTTTCTATAATAGATTGGTATATATTTTATGGCAGTACCTAATAAAATAAAATAGTATCTACAAATATTTTATGCATTCACAATATACCTGAGTTTTTCTTTTTTTTTTTTCAAAATATCTAGGTTATGTGGTTCATCTGTGAGATTTTCAAATGATCACAAATCTCCAAAAATTTTCTAACATATATTTATTTTTTAAAATCTATGTATAAGTGGACCTGCGCAGTTAAACCCATGTTGTTTAAGAATACACTGTGTATATTTTGGTGCCAGAAAAATTATATTTAATTATTCTTGTTTATTTTTAATGAGAAATATTTGACATACAATAAAATGCACACATCTTAATTGTCCAAGTTTAATGAATTTTTTTCATTGTATATACTTACGTATCCATTACCAAAACCAAAATAGAGTTTTCATCACTGCAAATTTTCCCTCATGCCCTTGTCCAGTCCATCTCTACCTTGTCCCTATGATATCCAGTTTCTGATTTCTATCAGCATAAATTATATTCTGCCTGGTTATGGCCTTCAAATAAATGGAAGTATATAATATGCATGTTTTTGTGTCTGCATTCTTTTGTACAATATAATATTTTCTATATTCATTCATGTTGTTGCATTTTTGACAGTTTCTTTTGGATACCAAAATTTGTTTATTCATTCTTGATGGATAGTGGTTGTTTCTAGGTTTTTGCTGTTGTAAACATGGCTGTTATAACTATAAAAATCTGTTTGTGCATTGATATTTTTATTACTCTGGGATAAAGTACCAAAAACCAGAAGTCTCAGGTTTTATGGCATGTATATATTTAACCTGATAAGAAATGGTCCAGCAGTTTTCCTGAGTTTTTGTATAATTTTATATTTCAAACAGCAATGAATAATAGTTTCTGTTCTCTCTCTTTGCCATATCCTCACCAATTGAGTATTGTCTTTTTTTACTCTCTAATTTTAGCCAATCTGCTGCATGTTTGGTGGTATCTCATTATGATTTTAAGTTGGATTATATGTGTTTTATTATTAATTTGTAAAATTTTTTTTATATTCTAGATAAGATTGATTTTTGAATATGGGATGTTAAATATAATCTTATATCAGAGTCTTTTTGTGATATAGTAAACTAATTCAAGCTGAGCATATCAGGATAGAACAATAATTAACTATATCCAAAAACCATACTGGTGAGCCACTGTCTCATAAACACACCAGCTGAAATTTTTATTCTTTCATGTGTAAATCCAGCTAATGTTTGTTTGTTTGTTTGTTTGTTTTCCATCCAGGTTAGTCTTCTTCTTATAGCAGTTATAAATTATACACTTAGAAAACCTTTTTTAATAGAACTTTAAGTTCTGGGGTACATGTGCAGATTTTGCAGGATTGTTGCATAGCTACACACATGCTATGGTGGTTTGCTGTCTCCATCCCCCCATCACCGACATTAGGTGTTTCTCCCAATTTTATCCCTCCAGATCCTCCCCACACCCCGCTGTCTCTCCCCTAACCCCCAACCCCACAACAGACCCCAGTGTGTAACATTCCCCTCCTTGTGCTCATGTGTTCTCATTGTTCAACACCTGCCAATGAATGAGAACATACAGTGTTTGGTTTTCTGTCATTGTGTCAGTTTGCTGAGAATGATGGTTTCCAGATTCATCCATGTCCCTACAAAGGACATGAACTCATCCTTTTTTATGGCTGCATAGTATTCCATGGTATATATGGCCACATTTTCTTTGTCCAGTCTATTATCGATGGGCATTTGGGTTGGTTCCAGGTCTTTGCTATTGTAAATGGTGCCACTATGAACATACCTGTGCATGTGTCTTTATAATAGAATGATTTATAATCCTTTGGGTATATACCCAGTAATGGGATTGCTGGGTCAAAT
>CAUYLG010008884.1:0-17944 GCA_963573385.1 Cacajao melanocephalus
ACCCGTGTGGCTCCTCCGCCGGGAATCTCCTAGTCTGTGGGCAACAAAAATTCGTCTGAAAGTGCAGCGTCCACTCGCTCTCTGCGCTTTCACTGGGAGCTACAATCCTGAGCTGTTGTTAATCGGCCATCTTGGATCTCTAGAACTATGTCTTCTTTACAATGTTCTGCTATATCCCATGCCAAGTTATACATGTAAAAAAAGGTTTTCAGAAAATGAATGACAAATGAATAAGATGCCACTTATTTCAGTTTTATTATAAATGTTTGCTTTAGCACCTCAGATGATTAATACATTTATTACGTATCATATCCTATTTGTTGTAAATTGATTATTAATTCTTCCATATAGAGGTTAGGGTTCACTGATGGCAAAGCATTACAATCAGTGAAATATAGAAATCAAGAATATTTACCAAATTAACGAATTCTATGCTCGTGTCGATCATTCTATGAGATTTAGTATTGCTTACTTAGTAGCATATTGAAATACAAAGTAGCCTAGATAAGGTTAAATTATTAATATTTTTCTTTAACACTTAAATGGGACAATTGGGTAGTTTGTTTATTTTTGAGACAGAGTCTTGCTCTGTTGCTCAGGCTGGAGTGCAGTGGCACAAGCTCAGCTCACTGCAACCTCTGCCTCCCAGGTTCAAGTGATTCTCCTGCCTCAGCTTGCTGAGTAGCTGGGATTACAGGCACCCACCACCATGCCCAGCTAATTTTTGTATTTTTAGTAGAGATGGGGTTTTGCCATGTTGGCCAGGCTGGTTTCAAACTCCTGATCTCAGGTGATCCACCTGCCTTGGCCTCCCAAAGTGCTGGGATTACAGGCGTGAGCCATAGCACCTGGCCCACTTGGGTAGATTTTGAAGCATATGCAGTTGACTCTTGAACAACGTGGGTTTGAACTGCAGAGGTCCACTTATATGCGGATATTTTTCAGTACATGTTAGATCAAGTGTGGCTGCCTCTCCTGCTGCCCCTTCCATCTTCTCTACCTCTGTCACCTCTGCCAGCTCTGGGACAGCAAGATCAGCCCCTCCTCTTCTTCCTCCTCCTCAGCCTTGTAAATGCAAAGACAAAGAGGATGAAGACCTTTATGATGATCCACTTTCACTTGGTGAATTGTAAATATATTTTCTCTTCCTTATGATTTTCTTAATAACGTTTTTTTTCTCTAGCTTACTTTATTATAAGAATACAATATATACTACAGATAACATACAAAACATTTGTTAACCCACAGTTTATGTTATTGACAAGGCTTCTTGTCAATAGTAAGTAGTTAAGTAGTTAAAAGTTGACTTCCAATAGTAGCCAAAATTTATACATGGATTTTCTACCACACAGGGATTTAGTCCCCTACTTCTACATTGCTCAAAGGTCAACTGTAATTAGAAATGAATATCTTCAAGGTCTAAGCCAGTCAAGAATTTTTTTAGTACTTGCCTTTCAGGTTTATGTATTTATTTATTTTTATTGTTGTATAATAGTTGTGCATATATGGAGGAACATGTGATATTTTCATACCTGTATACAATGTTATGATCAAATCAAGGTAACTGGGATATAAATCACCTGACATAGTTATCTTTTCTTTGTTTTGGGAACATTACAGTTCTTCTCGTTACTTTGAAATATATAATAAATTATTAACTATACTTTGCCTACTATACTATCAAATACTAGAACTTTTTCCTTTTGTCTAACTGTATTTTTGTACCCCTTAACCAACTTATCTTAATTTTCCCTCTCCACTTTTTTTCTCTGCCTTTGGTAACCAACATTCTACTCTCTACATCCATGAAATTCACTTTTTTAGCTCTCACATGTGAGTGGAGACATGCAATATTTGTCTTTCTTTCCTGACTTATTTCCTTAACATAATGACCTCCAATTCCATCCATGTTTCTGCAAATGACAAGGTTTTATTCTGTTTTGTGGCTAAGTAATATTCCATTGTGTATATATACTGTATTCTCATTATTGATTAATCTGTTGATGGACATTTGGGTTGATTTCAAATATTTATTATTGTACATAATGCTGTAATAAACATGAAAGTGCAGATATCTCTTCTATATTTTGATTTTCTTTCTTTTGGATATTTATCCAGTAATTGGACTGCTGGATCAAATGGTAGTTCTATTTTTAGGTTTTTGAGGAACTTCCATGGTGTTTTCCATAATTGCTGTTCTACTTTACATTTTCATCAACAGTGTAAGAGCATCCTTGCCAGCATTTATTAGCTTTTGTCCTTTTGATAATAATCATATTAACTCAGGTGAGATGATATCTCACTGTGGTTTTGATTGGCATTTCTCTAGTGATTAATGATTTTGAGCATTTTTTATACACCTTTTGGCCATTTGTTTGTCTTCTTCTGAGAACTGTCCATTTAGGTCTTTTGCCCATTTTAAAATCAGATTTTTATTTTTTGCTATTGAATTGTTTGAGTTTCTTATATATACTGATCATTAATCCTTTCTGAGATGAATAGTTTGAAAATATTTTCTCCCATTCTGTAGGTTTTCTCTTCACTCTGTTTATTGTTTCCTTTGCCATACAAAAGCTTTTCAGCTAGATGTAATCCCATTTTGTCTAATTTTACTTTTGTTGCCTGTGCTTTTAAGGTCTCACCCAAATATTCTTTGGCCACACCAATATCATGTGTCATTTCTTCAATGTTTTGTTATACTGGCTTTGTAGTTTCAAGTCTTACACTTAAGTCAATAGTCCATTTTGAGTTGATTTTTGTATATGGCAATAGATGGGGATCCAGTATTCTTCTTCTGCACCATTTATTAAAGAGACTGTCCTTTTCCCAATGTGTGTCTGTGATGTCATTGTTGAAAATGAGATGGCTGTAAGGGTGTGGGTGTATTTCTATGTTCTCTATTCTGTTCCATTGGTCTTTGTGTCTGTTTTCATGCCATTACCATTCTATTTGATTACTGTACTCAGGATTTCCTAAATGGTTCATAGAGTACACATAGCACACCCTGACCCTTTAATCTTGTCTGACTTCTCATTTTGCTATCTTATAAATGAGGCCCAACACGTCAGATATAATTTGGAATTATGACTGAGTAATGACTCTTCACTAGCACTATTCTCTGTAGAAAATATTTTTGCATTCATGTCAACTTCACCTTGTTCTGGATTCTTAGATCTACTGTATTTCAAGTCAGGTTTGATCTTTGGTGTTTTCTGGCGCTGATATTAAGTTTTCTGATATTTTAATCTGAAATATTAGTTTTCTCCACATAAAACTGGGGCAAAGTTTCTTCCATTCTGCTCTAATTGTTCCCAGTTTTAAAAGACATATTCTAACTTCCTCACAACCTTCAACCTTGTGCAAACCCAGTTCCTATTCCAGATCTAAGAAAGAGTCACACAAAAATGGCTGCTCTGCTCTAACTTTGTTAATAGAATGAAAACATATTTTATGAGCTCTGAAAAACTGTCATCTTATTTTTTGCAAGGTGCCCTAGGAGGTTCATTGTTGGGAGTTCAGTAAATTTGAGATTTACAAAATCCATTCATTGGAAATATGTCTTATGCCAAAATATTATGAGAATACAGTTCCCAAGAGTGATTGATCTGATTTGAAGACCCAAGTGGCAAAGGTTGCTGGGAAGAGAGTAGGGAAAGGCCATTTCTCTCAGCTGAATCATGGGCACTAGGGATTGGTTGAGAACATTTGAGTGGAGTGAGGCAATTCCTATGGAATGAGCCTTGGCCAGAAAACACAGTGGTGTTGGACAGAGAGAGTGCAATATCCGTGGCTTCAACTTTGTTGGAGCAAAATCTTAATTAGCTTGATTTGTTTTGGTTTCAGTGTCTTCTAGATTTGCAAGGAAAGGCATTATAATATGAACACCTGAAAGCCACTTTTCTCCTTAGGGTTGGGAGTACCTTCTGTTGTACAGGGGAAACTATTAATTTACATTTATTCTCATAAAAGCACTGTATTTTCCTAGTTTAAAAAATAATACATACCCATTCTACAAATTGGGAACTTCAAAAGAATAAAGAAGAAAATTACAATATGCAAAGTGGATAAAATAATTATTAAATCTTTGGAAAACTTATTTTCAATTTTTTTGAATGTATCTTTTCACCTATTTATGATGATGCTATTCTGCTTTTTATTACTTAAAAGGCAATACAAATTTTTAAATTTGTTTTTGAGTGCTTTTAAAGTATATTTTGGATATATTGCATGTCTTTATGATTTTGCTTATATAAATAGATGACAATTTACTTAATCATCTTCCTGTGTTACCTACAGTGGTTGTGATTATTTGCAATTATGTTTTATTTTCTCTCCCTTATATAATAGAAACTAAGAGTAACTTCAAAAACTAAATGTAGATTCTCCCATCCTGTGAGGTTATTGACTTGTAGTGAAAATGATACAGGAAGGATTGAGAAAACAAAAGTTTTCCTGTCCATGATAAAGTTCAAAGTTGGACAATCATCTGCTTAGCTATTAAATCAAGCACCTGTTGTCAAGTTCAGTTTTCAACAAATCACATAGAAAATTATCTGTCTTTACATGTTTTGCCAAGAGGAAGTTTGGAAATTGGAGTGATTTATTTTCTGAAGGTAACTCTATGTTTCATTTTAGTCTCTATGTTAATGCTACGTAATGTCTTCTCACAAAATTTCATTAGACGGGAACTCTGGTACTCTTCATTTATGCATATTCATGTTTTTATTTAAAATATTCTTAACAAATGATTCTTTTATTTTTATGATATAAATTCAATCCAATATTTATAGAGTAAAAAAACAATGGGCATTTGTGTATTTTGTGTTCAACATATTGTTCATATTGAATTCTCCATAGACAGCAATAAGAAAACAATACCAACCCATCAATATTAAATACTGAATCTTAATCACAAATGAGTTATAATTGGATTCAATTGCAAATGGGTTTTTTCCCTCACAGCACAATTAAAACTTACAGATTTTTTCATTAGAAAATAAAATCAGCTGCTTAGTTCTAAAAATGAATGATGACAAGAGCAAGGACATTTTTTCAGCTAGTTTTGCTTCTTGGAGGCCATAATACTCTGGCTTTCCATACTCAATGCAAGATATCATGAGACAACAGCATTATAAACTACTTAAGACATTAGTTGCCAAAGAACTCAAGGTATCTTCATTTAGAATATTTCCTGGACCCATAAACGTTGAGATTAAATCTAGAATAGTTTTGTCATAGTGTATGCTGGCCTCAGCCCACTCTACCCGCTGGGCTTCTAGTTTTTCCTGGGGACAGGAAAGTATTAAACCAATTTACTGCCTTTATTTTAACTCTCACAAAACAAAACAAAAACAAACAAAACTTCAAACTCAAACAGAATTCCACTTCTCAAACATTCTGGTTGAAGCCGAACTTGAAAGACACACAACAGGGAGGCTGGAGTTTGGCAAAGGTGAGACAGAAATTTCTCTGCTTCTGGTAAGAAAAAGCCTCATTTCACTCTCTTGAGAGGTCTTGTCTAGACACTGATAATATTGTTTTGGTTGATGAACTAGTTAGAAATATTTCTGGGAGGCATTTTGCCAGGTCTTGGATGACCAAGATATTTGGCTAAGCTAAGAGACTAAAAATATGGCCACCATTTTCATTCAAAGCACCATAGTTACATGTATATCTTTAGGCTAGTGTTTATTAATTTAGCTTTCTGAAGTTTTGTCTTTCCTTTCTTGTCCTTTAAATTCTGTCTTCTAATTGGTACCAATCTTACTGAAACTGTTCCAAAAAATTGAGGAGGAGGAAATCCTCCTTTACTCACTCTATGAAGCCAATATCACCCTGATACCAAAGCTAGGCAAAGACACAACAAAAAAAAGAAAACTATAGGCCACTATAGATGCAGAAATCCTAAAAAAACAAACAAACAAAAAAAACTACCAAAACAAATTCAAAAGCACATCAAAAAATAATACACTATGATCAAATGGATTTTATTCCAGGGATACAAGAAGGATTCACCATATGCAAATCAATAAATGTTATTAACCACATAAGCAGAATTAAACACAAAAGCCATGTGGTCGTCTTAAAAGACACACAGAAAATCATTAGATAAAATTCAGCATTCCTTTACAATAAAAACCCTCAACAAACTGAGCATATAAAGAACATGCTTCAACATAATTAGTCATATATAACAGGCCCACAGCGAACATTATACTGAATGGAGACGAGTTCAAAGCATTCCCTTTAACAACTGGAACAAAATAAGGATGTTCATTTTTACCACTCCTATTCAACATAGTACTGGAAGTTCTACTTAGAGCAATCTGTCAAGAGAAAGAAAGAAGAGGCCTCCACAGTGGAAAAGAGGAAGTCAAATTATCTCTGTTCACTAATGATATGATCTTATACATAGAAAGCCCTAAAGTGTCCTAGATTTGATAAATGACTTCAGTAAGATTTTAGAATACAAAATCAATGTACAAACATTGATAGCATTTCTATATACTAATAACAAGCAAAGAACCACATCAAGAATTCAGTCCAATTTAAAATAGCTACAAATATAAAATAAAATAACTGGAAACACATTTAACCAAGAAGATGAAAGATCTCTACAAGGAAAACTGCAAAACATTGCTGAAAGAAATCATAGAAGATGCACACAAAGAAAAAAATATCCCATGCTAATGAATTGAAGAACCAATATTGTTAAAATGACCATACAGCCAAAGCAATCTGGAGATTCAGTGCAAGTCCTATTAAATTACCAATGTCAGTCTCCACAGAATTAGAAAAAAACAATTCTAATGTTCATATGGAACCAAAAAAGAGCCCAAATAGCCAACGCAATTCTAAGCAAAAACTGAAAACTAGAGACATCACATTACCTGACTTCATATTATACTACAAGTCTACAGTAACCAAAACAGCATGGTACTGGTGTGAAAACAGACACAGATATCAATAAACAGAATAGAGAACCCACAAATAAAGACACATATCTATAGCCAAGTGATCTTTAACGAAGTTGACAAAAATATACACTGGGGAAAGAACAACCTCTTTAATAAATGGTGTGGGAAAATTTGATAGCCATATGCAGAAAAATGAAACTGGGCTCCTATCTCTCACTATATACAAAAGTTAAGATGAATTAAAACCTTAAATGTAAGACCTGAAACTAGAAAAATCCTAGAAGAAAATCTAGGAAAAAACTCTTCTGGGCATTGACCTAGGCAAAAAATTTATGACTAAGTCCTCAAAATCAAATACAAGTAAATAAATAAATAAATAGGATTTCATTAAATTAAAAAGATTCTGCACAGCAAAATAAACAGAGTAAATAGACAATCTACAGAATGGGAAGAAATATTTGTGAACTATGCATCTGACAAGAGCTAATATCCAGAACTTACAAGGAACCCAAATAGCTTAACAATAACAACAACCAAATAACTCCATTAAAAAGTGGGCAAAAACATGAGTAGACATTTCTCAAAAGAAGGCATATAAGCGATCAACAAAAATATGAAAACATGCTCAAAATCAGAGAAATGCAAATTAAAACTACAATGAGACACCATCTTACAACGGTCAGAATGTCTGTTACAAAAAACTCAAAAAACAACAGATGTTAGCAAGGATGTGGAGAAAAGGAAGTGCTTATATGTTGTTGGTGGGAATGTAAATTAGTACAACCTCTATGGAAAACAGTATGGAGATTTCTCAAAGAACTAAAAATAGAGTCACTATTTGATTCAGCAATCCCACTACTGGGATTCTTTTGGATCCCAAAATAAATCATTATATTGGTCAGGCACAGTGGCTCATACCTGTAATCACAGAACTTTGGGAGGCCGAGGCAGGCAGATCACTTGAGATCAGGAGTTCAAGACCAGCCTGGCCAACGTGGTGAAAATCTATCTCTACTAAAAATACAAAAATTTGCCAGGCATGGTGGTGGGAGCCTGTAATTCCAGCTACTTAGGAGGCTGAGACAGGAGAATCGCTTGAACCTGGAAGGTGGAGGTTGCAATGGGCCAAGATCATGCCACTAAACTCCAGCTTGGGTGAGAGAGAAAGACTCCAACAAAAAAAAAAAAAAAAAAAAAAAAGAGAAATTATTATATTGAAAAAATACCTGCACTTGTATGTTTATCACAGCATTATTCACAATAGTGAAGTCATGAAACCAACCTAAGTATCCATCAATGGATAACTGGATAAATATACATTTTATATATGCCTTCTTTTGAGAAATGCGTATTCTCAAAAGAATATATATATATATATATATAACATTTTATATGCGCCTTCTTTAGAGAAATGCTTATATGCCTTCTTTTGAAAAATGTCTATTCATTCTTTTGCCCACTTTTTAATGGAGTTATTTTATATATACTCAGCCATAGAAAACAATAAAATCATGTCCATTGCAGCAACAAAACTGGAGGCTATTATGAGAAGTGAAATAATCCAGAAACAGAAAGCCAAATAATGTATGTTGTCACTTATAAGTGGGAGCTAAATAATGAGTACACGTGAACATACAAGGTGGAAAAATTAGACACTGAAGACTCCAAAAGGTGGGAAAATGAGAGGGAGATAAGAGATGAAGAATTAAGGGGGAACTCTGTCACTAATTCAACTTTTTCCCCACTATTTTAACTGTAAAATCAGCATGCATTTTATTAAATCCTGTTTAAATGGAAATGGTGAGATTCTAATATTGAATGTGAAATGAGATGAAGATCTGCTCTGGGAGTTGAGTATTATAAAAAGTGAATTTTCAGTACTCTAGGCCAAGTTTTTGTTCTGCTTTTAAAAAAATAATCTTCAAATAAAAAACTTTTCTTAGTTTTAAAAATAGTGTTATGATATTTAAGAATACTTAGTTCTTCAGTGGTGTGTTTGAAGCAAGGTCTCAAAAGCTTTAGAAGAAACTGGTGGATATCTTATTGAACTCTGAAAAGAGGAAATATAATCTTTTAAAAAGAAAAGAAAAAAATGTCATCCTTTACCAAAGAAAGATGATATTCTCAGTTGTAAATGAGTATAGATTTTATTTCTAAGTAGAATACTACTCTCCTCCCGTTCCTTTTTATTCTCTTTGCCTTTCCCAGGTCTACCTTCCAACTGAACCCAGTAATGAAAGAAAGGCCAAGGATTGGGGTTGTCCGAAAAAATTATCAGGGGCATCATTCATTCACTGTCAATATTCTGCCTCAAGTTTTAACTCTTATGCCTGGTTACCAGCAAAAATCCCATTCCAGCTGGGGAGAAATCTGTTGCATCTATGAAAGCAGTGTCTTTTAGACCAGGTTTGAATGCATTCTAATTAAGTGATTTTTAGTGACAGTGGACTTTAAAGTAAAAGTGAATGGTGACATTATATTTGGTAGTCAAGTCATGTGGTTTCCTGTAGCTAGAGAAAATCTAATTCTGGGCACTAAATACATCTACAACCCTTTTGCATATAGAACCATCATCGGCTTACCATCTCTGGGGAAAGCCATTTAAGGATTTTATATTTTCAAGTGAAGAAATAATTTATACTGATTTCTTCCCAGTTTTGATTGGTTCCCCTTGGACACCAACTATTGGTATGCAGTTTGTGATGGTAGGTTGGAGACCCAGAAGGAGTTTGTTGCTGTGGAACTTAAGGAAATATCATAGCTGGTTTAGATGATGCACATTTGACAACTTAGCAAGCCGTAATTTATCATATTGGTATAGGCGAGATTGGTTAAAGTTAATAATGCAGACAGGCAAGAGGAGATTCTAGCTCTGGTTGACACGCAGTGCTTTGATTATTGTTGAAGAGGCAGACTAGAAAATTTGGGGGCTGATGTTAATGATATTTGATTTAGAGGTATAATAGGTGCCAATTTCATAAATGGACATATCTAATAACTTTCTTTGTCTCTTGGTCCATCCAAAAGGATAAATGTAATAATAAAATCATTGTAGGGGGAGGAAAAAAAGTGATTAAAAAATCTAAGAATCAATAAAAATCATTTACCTTAATCCCAATTTAAATTGCATTAATCTTCCTCTCAGCCATTCCATCTTATGATAAGAAGACAGTACCTTTTGAAAAGGACATGAGCTAATATGCTGAAATGGCCCCTTGGTGAATACATCTACTGAAACTTATTCTCTACACTCATCTGCCACATGGTATCTGTTGCTGCACTGGCAATAAATCTCCAGGGCTAGAGGATGAAAAACTCAGGGGGGTCTGGCAAAGTCTGGAAACAGAAATAGACCATCTGCCTCATGGAGAAATTGACAGGAGTCTCAGAACAGATGCATGCACCTCTTCACCATGAGGCAGATGGATAAAGAGAGCAAATAGGACCCAAAGCTGATTCTGGGAGACAGATAAGTAAAAAGCATGGGAGAAGCCTGTTTCTGAGGATGAAGCACAAATTCATCAGTCCAAGCTTCAAAGTCTTTCATAGTAGGGCTACACTCTGGCTTTTTACTCCCATCCTTCACTACTCTCCCCAAACATCATTCATCATTCCAGCCAGAATTACTGAATTAGCATCATCCAGACATGACTTTTATATCCATGACATCTCTGCCTCTTTTTTGGCAATGCATAGCCTACCCGTCCTTAAAGGCTCTTTCTCTGTGAAATCTTCCCTCACACAGCTCATATGGTCTCTTTCCTTCATTAATGTTCAGCATATATTGTGTATGCCTCTCATTTTACAATGACATTAAATTCTGCTTGGGATAAAAGTTCTGTTTTTTTTTTGTTGTTGTTTTATTTTTTCACTGTTGAACTGTAAGATATTATCTAACTAAATCCTATTTCTCTAATTCATCCTGAGCAAAACTGTATGGCCATACACAAGCTCCATTTAGTTTCTAGAGGTATGGAACACACTATGTTTCTTTCCACCTCATAACTTTGGCACAAGACTCTACTTGAGTATCAAAGAGAGAAAAGATCATTAGAATACTGCAATGGAGGAAGCAGAAAGAGGTCAGGGAAGACTGCATCTCAGGCAAAGCTGATAGCAAGAGGGACTTAGGGATAAAGAAGATGGGAAGAGTACTTTTGGGGGCAATAAGCAGAAGATGTGGTGGAGAGCCAAGAGTTTCCAGGTGCTAAAGGGAGAGCAGTTAGTGAAGGTTTTGCTAACTGATAATCAACTTCCTTGATCTTGATGACCAAGTGTAGCATTTGCTTGAAGACAAACAACTGGAAGCAACGAAGTAGAACGGGAGAGGGAACCATATTGATTGTGATGGGTCTGGGGTATGTTTTGTTTCCTGGTATTCAAAATGAAGGTGAGCAGGTTTCCGTCAGTGGCTATTTTCTCAAATTATTTTATTCTATAGCTGAGGAATATACCAAGTATAAGTAGAAAAACACAATCATATCCAAGAAAGGTTAAGAGAACCATAATTAAAACCTGGGGCTTTCCCAGCTTTGGCAACATAATGAGACCCTGTCTCTACCAAAAAAAAAAAAATTAGCTGGGTAAGGTGGGGTGTGCCTATAGTCCCAGCTACTTGGGAGGCTGAGGTAGGAGTATCATTTGAGCCCAGGAGTTTGAGGCTGCAATGAGCCATGATCATACCACTGCACTCCAACCTGGACAACAGAGCAAGACTCTGTCTCTAAAAAGAAGAGAAATAAATTTAATTTAATTTAAAAAATACCTGAGGCATTCTATGTATTTTATTCAGAGACTCAATATCATTCAGTAGAAGCTTAACTAGAAACAAGATTAGTATATGCCAAGTGGTTAGACCCTAATCTCTCATTTTAAAATGAGTATCTCCTAGAATTTACAGTGTGTGTGCATATATATATATTACATATGTAATATATATATATGTGTAATATATATGTAATATATATATGTAATATAGATGTAATAATATATATGTAATATATATATGCACACACACTATATATGTAATATGTGTATATATATTACATATATATACACACACACACTGTAAATTCTAGGAGATACTCATTATATATATATATATATATATATACACACACACACACACACACACACACACACATATATCTTGGTATGTATATACATACATACACGCATACACATATATCTTGAACACATTAAGTTCTCAAGTAATATTTATCAATTCTATTTATAACTATATGCTATCAGGTTTCACCAGCCTGAGAATAGGATAATATTGCATTGGCATTTATACTACCTTGCATTGGAATTTCAGTCAGTGTCTTAACATTCTTTGCTTCTGTGAGATCTTGGCCATCTCCACATTTCCCCCAACTCCACAAGTTTCTGTGGTCCCAGAGGTGCTTCACTTAGGTTCCAAATGAGGACAAGCCTGCTCAGCATGACCACTCTAGTCAGATGTGAGCTGAACCCCTCTGACACCTGCTGTCATATTCTCTACAGTTGTGTGTCTTTAGTTGGCACAAATAACCTGGAGAAATTATAAAATAACATGAAGAAATAGAAGCCTAAGGTGTCCTCGAGTCAGCTGCCTAATCTCAGGTTAACCTCAATTCGTACTCCTATATGCGTACAGTAGATTTAAAAGAAATAAAAAAGATGAATAGAGAACAAAATTTTCCTGGAACACCCAATTTGAGTTTTTTTGTGTGTGTGTGACACACATCAGAAAGTGTGTCTATCACCTTTGCAGCTCAGTTTCAAGCATTTCTAGGTGGCCAAAGCCTCCATTAATAGAACATATGTTCCATGAAATTATATGTAAACTTCAGGACAACAGAATTATGGGTCCATCCCATTCTTTACCATTGACTTTGTAACATTACTGTTACAAAGATTATATCATATGTTAATAACACCTTAAAATATGAACAAAGCGACTGTAATAGGAATCTAAACAATAGAGTATCTGACGCTATTATTTCTGATCAAGTGATCTGTAAGAGTAAGGATATTTCTATCACTTCTGTCAATGAAAAGAGAGAGCTCTTGGTTATGTGCCATGCTCTTGCATCATCTTGATTTCCCAGAATGGACTAAATCAATTGAAAGATAAACTCACTGTAGTCAGGCATATGCTGACATGTTGGCCCCTTCACAAAAGCTCATGGACAGATTTCCTCTAGACCCAAACAAACTATGTAAAGAGTCTGTTTTGATTCTTGTTAGCTTTGCACTCTCTCAGCAAGCTGCTAAGAAAATTCAAATATGGCTACTCTTTTGGAAAGAAATGGCATTCCAGGATCTTTCAGGGTTTTTTTTTTTTTTTTTTAATATAAGACAAAGTTATTTTTACAGAACAGTGCTACTCCACAAAGCATTCTTGGAGCAGCATAACAGTTCTAGTAGATCAGTTAACTTGGAATTTGGGTTTAATGTGTAGTTTGAGAGGCTTACATGAATGAAAGATTTATGTATACCTTGTGCCTTGCTGTCATGATGATGCTTGGCTCACTGTCTGTTTCTGAGGAGCCATATCCAATCACCAATAATGCTGCCCGTGTGGCTTGAGCATCACAGTATTCCCAAAACCTAAAATTCTCCCCAGTGATTAAAAATTAGAAGTGCACTGTTAATATATATTTGCTGAATGAAATAATTAAAGTATGTGTGTTCTGAAAAGCTAAAGGACAAATTAAATAATGTCAAGCCTCCCATTGTCCATTTGAAAACATATTTGCATATTTCAGCCTTGTCAAAGGTAACTGTCTGATGGAACTATATATGACTACTTTATAAAATACATTTTTAAAAATTGAATCTCATTAAACCTTACAATCCTGTGAGATAGGTATTAGCTTCTCCATCAGTACAATTGGGACAATAAGATGTACGTTAAATGATGTTTTAAAGAATATATGCTAGTTAAGCCGCACAACAAAGACTCCGCATGAGTTTTGTATATTTGAGTTCACTTTCCCGAAATTCTGTAACTTTTTCTAGATGAAGACACTGAGGTTAAGGAAAGTAGAAGGTTATATGCTTCTGGACCCTCATATAAGGGTCTAGCCACATACTGTGCTCTGCTTTAGTGAAAGTGTTGCCTACAGGTACTCTTGCCTTAATGAGCCTGTAAGCTCAGAACATAGCCATTGGCAGAAGACTTTGTGCCAGGCACAATAATGTTAAAAAATCAAGGCCTGGATTTTGTCTGGACCGATTTCACATTACAAGTGAAACTTTGAAATAATCCAGAATCTTTAGAGAGTGTGCAGAAACATCATTCATTATTACTCTCACTCTCTGGGGGCCTTTTACTTAACAAACTTGTTTCAAAGTGATTTTTTTTTCCTTTAAGAAGTAGAAAAAAAGAAACACCCAACAATAACCTTGTTCTTGTTATGATACCTGCTTAAAAAGATCTCAGCTTTAGAACAAATTAATAAGCTTATATACTATCTTAGTTTTCCCATCATGATTTCACATAGAAAAATAATGCAATAGCAGAGAAACTCCAATTGTGGAATATACATAAGTCTGAGGACTATAAATTCTTCTAGTACTGACTAGAACAAATATATTTCTGGAAAAGAGTGGTGGTTTTCTTAAAACAGACAAACAAACAAAAGAAAAAAACACCAAAAAAGATGGAGATAATTTTTCTGAGGCTGAGCAGCAAACCAACTATAGAACTATCGAGTTCTGAGTACTGGACTTTCACTTCCTCAGTGGGCAATATTCCCTTGATGATCATCCTAGAAGATGTTATGGTTGATACGTGATGTACTTTTCAAATAAAATGTTCTATTTATGTATTCTTCAAGATACTTTTTTTTTTTTTGAGACAGAGTCTCACTCCATCACCAGGCACCAGGCTGGAGTGCAATGGCGTGACCTCGGCTCACTGCAACCTCCGCCTCCCGGGTTCAAGCAATTCTCCTGCCTCAGCCTCCCGAGTAGCTGGGACTACAGGTACATGCCACCACGCCAGGCTAACTTTTTTGTATTTTTAGTAGAGACAGGGTTTCACCATGTTGGCCAAGATGGTCTTGCTCTCTTGACCTTGTGATCCACCCACCTCAGCCTCCCAAAGTGCTGGGATAACAGGCATGAGCCACTGTGCCCGGCCGATACTTTGTTTTTTTTAAATAATAGAGGCAGGGTCTCATTATGTTGCCCAGTGTGGTCTTCAACTTCTAGGCTAAACCAATGCCCCTACTTCTGCCTCCCAAAGTGCTGGGATTACAGGCGTGAGGCACAGTGCCCAGTCTCCACGATACTTTTTAATTGTATTAGTCTGCTCACAATGCTATAAAGAACTGCCTGAAACTGGGTAATTTATAAAGGAAAGAGGTTTAATTGACTCACAGTTCCACAGGTCTGGGGAGGCCTCAGGAAACTTACAATCATGGCAGAAGAGGAAGCAAACATATGCTTCTTCACAATGAAGCAGGAAAGAGAAGTGCCAAGCAAAGGAGGAAAAGCCCGTTATAAAACCATCAGATCTTGTGAGAACGCACCATCATAAGAACAGCATGTGGGTAACCACCCCCATGATTCAATTACCTCTCACTAGGTCCCTCCCACGACATGTGGGGATTATGGAAACTACAATTCAAGATGAGATTTGGGCGGAAGCACAAACAAATCATTCCACCCTGGCTGCTCCGAAATCTCACATCCTCACATTTCAAAACACAATCATGCCTTTCCAACAGTCTCCCAAAATCTTGGCTCATTCCAGCTTTTACCCAAAAGTCCAAGTTCAAAATTTGATCTGAGACAAGACAAATTCCTTCCACCTATGAGTCTGTAAATCAAAAGCAAGTTACTTACTTCCTGGATACAATGGTGATACAGACATTGGGTAAATATACCCATTCCAAATGAGAGAAATTGGCTGAAACAAAGGGGCTACAGGCCCTGTGAAAGTCCAAAATCCAATAGGGCAGTCATTAAAACTTAAAGTTTCAAAATGACTTCCTTTGATTCCATGTCTCAAATGCAGGTCATGCTGATGCAAGAGGTGGGCTCCCATGGCCTTAAGAAACTCCACCCCTGTGGCTTTGCAGGGTATATCCCCCGCCTCCTGGTAGCTTTCACAGGCTGGCATTGTCTGTGGCTTTACCAGGATAATGGTGCAAGCTATTGGTGGATCTACCATTCTGGGGTCTGGAGAATAGTGGCCCTCACAGCTCCACTAGGCAGTAGCCCCATAAGGACTCTGTGTAGGGGCTTCAAACACATGTCTCCCCTCCTCACTGCCCTAGCAAAGGTTCTCCATGAAGACCCTACCCCTGCAGCAAACTTCTGCCTGAACACCCAGACATTTCCATACATCCTTTGAAATCTAGGTGGAGGTCCCCAAACCTCAATTCTTGTCTTCTGCTCACCTGCAGGACCAACACCACATGAAAGCTGCCAAGGCTGGGGTCTTGCACCCTCTGAAGCAATGGTCTAAGCTGTACCTTAGCCCCTTTTAGTCATGGCTGGAGTGGTTGGGGTGCAGGGCACCAAGTCCTGGGGCTGCAGACAGCAGGGGGGTCCTGGACAGGGTCCACAAAAGCATTTTTCCCTTCTAGGTCTCCAAGCCAGTGATGGGGAGGGGCTGCTGTGAAGGTCTCTGACATATCCTGAAGACATGTTCTTCATTGTTTTGGTGATTAATATTTGGCTCTTGTAGCTGCTTGAATTTCTTCCCAGAAAATGGATTTTTCTTTCCCTTCGCATTGTCAAGCTGCAAATTTTTCAAACTTTTATGCTCTGCTTCCTTTTGAACACTTTGCCACTTAAAATTTCTTCCACCAAAGAATCACTTGAACCCAGGAGGTGGAGGTTGCAGTGAGCCAAGATTGCGCCACTGCACTCCAGCCTGGTGACAGAGTAAGACTCTGTCTAAAAAAAAAAAAAAAAAAAAAAATAAAGAAAGAAATTTCTACCATCAGATACCCTAAGTCATATCCCTCAAGTTCAATATTCCACAGATATTTTGGGCAGGGGCAAAATTCCACAAATGTCTTTGCTAAAGCATAGCAAGAGTCACCTTTACTCTAGTTACCAGTAAGTTTCTTACCTCCATCTGCACTCACCTCAATCTGGACTTCATTGTCCATATTGTAATATTGGGGTTCAGGGTGCCCTCAGCTCCCCTGAGAGGACATTTCTCCAGGTTCTTGGTCTCTTGCCCTCTCAAGAATGAGAGAGGGGACCATGGCGCAGTGTGCAGTAAATGCTGGACTCAAAAGTGTTTGTAGAAAGTGATTTATTGAAAGAGAGAGAGAGAAACCAGAGAAGGAGAGAGATACAGCTAACTCTCACACTGAGTGAGAGAATCCAGAAAGATAGACTCCAGGAGAGGAAAGCAGCTTCCACACTAAGTGGAAGGGAATAGAGAGAGATGGAGTTTTCGAGGGAAAGACAGGCTTCCACGAGAGAGCGTGGAAGGGGACTCCAGAGGGAAAATCCAGGATAGAGAAAAACTGCTCCCATTAGAGTGTTTGTGGAAGGGGATCCAAACATCTCCATGTTTGGATGTGGAAGAAGGGGACTTTTAACCTGGGAGGAATCCCCACCTTCTCTAAGACCCCTGGCCAATGAAAGAAGTTCCTTAGAACTTCCGCTGGAGAGATTGACTTCTAGTTTCTTCCCACACTTATGAAATTTAAACATAAACCATTAAATCTCCCAGATGGAGAGAGATGGGAGCAGGGCACGGCACTGGGAAGTTCTTGCCCTTAAAACAATGCCCCCTTGTGGACCTGGAAAGGGAACACATTCCCTCAATATCACTATCAGGCTTTTGGTCAAAACCACGCAACAAGTCTCTAGGAAGTTCCAAACTTTCCCACATCTTACCTGCAGGACCAACACCACATGAGCACGCCAAGTATCTAGGAAGTTCCAAACTTTCCCACATTTTACTGTCTTCTTCTGAGCTCTCCAAACTGTTCCAACCTCTCCCTGTTACCCAGTTCCAAAGTTGCTTCCAATTTGGGGGTATCTTTATAGCAGCACCCCATTCCCTT
>CAUYLG010008886.1:0-28171 GCA_963573385.1 Cacajao melanocephalus
ACCCCATAGCAATTGAAAATACAATGCCAGATATAGGTGATGGGGAGGAAGGCAGCAAATCACACTGCCATGTGTGTACCTATGCAACAATCTTGCATGTTCTTCACATGTACCCCAAAACCTAAAATGCAATTAAAAAAATAAAAGAAAAAATAAAAGAAAATACAAAAAAGTTAGCTGGGCGTGGTGGTGAGCACCTGCAGTCCCAGCTGATCGGGAGACTGAGGCACAAGAATCGCCTGAACCCAGGAGGTGAAGTTGCAGTGGGCCAAGATCATTCTACTTGCACTCCAGCAGCCTGGGTGACAGAGTGAGAGACTGTCTCAAAAAAAAAAAAAAGTCTCAATGACATCTTTTGCAGAAAGGGACACATTAATTCTAAAATTCGTATGTAATTGCAAGGGACCTTGAATAGCCACAATAATACTGGGGGGAAAAAAAAAAGTTGAAAAAAATCACACTTGTGATTTCAAAACTTGCTATAAAGCTACAGTAATCGGAACAGCGTGACACTGACATAAGGCTCAACATATAGACAAATACAATAGAACTGATAATCCAGCAATTGGCACTCACATTTATGATCAATTTTCAACAAACATATACACTAGCCATGAACAAGACCAGAATGGTACCAAGACCATTCAATAGGACATAAGTATTCTCAATTAAGTAGTGCTGCCCGGGCTCAGTGGCTCATACCTGTAATCCCAGCACTTTAGGAGGCCAAGACAGACAGATCACTTGAGGTGACTGGCCAACGTGGTGAAACCCTATCTCTACTAAAATACAAAAATTAGCTGTGCGTGGTGGTGTGCGCCTATAATCCCAGCTACTTGGGAGGCTGAGGCAGGAGAACTGCTTGAATCCAAGAGGCAGAGGTTACAGTGAGCTGAGATAGCACTACTATCCTCCAGCCTCATCAACAGAGCAAGACTCTGTCTCAAAAAAACAAAACAAAATGAAACAAAAAAAGTAGTGCTGAGGCCAGACTTGGTGGCTCACACCTGTAATCCCAGCACTTTGGGAGGCCGAGGCAGGCAGATCACAAGGTCAGGAGATCAAGACCATCCTGGCCAACATGGTGAAATCCCATCTCTACTAAAATATAAAAACTTAAGTGGGTGTGATGGTGCACGCCTGCAGTCCCATCTACTCAGGAGGCTGAGGCAGGGGAATCGCTTAAACCTGGGAGGCAGAGGGTGCAGTGAGCCAAGATCACGCCACTGCACTCCAGTCTGGCAGCAGAGCAAGACTCCATCTCAAAAAAAAAAAAAGCAAAAACAGTAGTGCTGAGAAAACTGGATATTATCATGCAAAAGAATGAAGTTGGAACCTTGCCTCACAGTATATGCAAAAATTGGCAGAGTACTGCGGCTCAGGCCTGTAATCCCAACACTTAAAGCAGATGAGCTGAGGTCAGGAGTTCGAGACAAGCCTGGCCAACAAGGTGAAACCCCATCTCTACTAAAAATACAAAAAATAGCAGGGTATGGTGGCGGGCACCTGTAATCCCAGCTACTCGGAGGGAGCAGAGGTTGCAGTGAGAAGAGATTATGCCACTGCACACCAGCGTGGGCAAAAGAGTGAGACTACAACTCAAAAAAAAAAAAAAAACAGCAAAGAAACACAGGAATGATACTCAACATCAGTCACCAAGGAACTGCAAAACAAAACCACAATGAGGGTTGGGTGTGGTGGCTAACCCTGTTATCCCACCACTTTGGGAGGCTGAGGCAGCGGGATTATGAGGTCAGGAGTTTAAGACCAGCCTGGCCAACATGGAGAAACGCTGTCTCTATTAAATAAATACAAAAATTAGCCAGGCGCGGTGGTGCACGCCTCTAGTCCCAGCTACTCAGGAGGCTGAGGCAGGAGAATTGCTTGAACCCAGGAGGCAGAGGTTGCAGTGAGCCAAAACTGCGCCACTCTCGCACTCCAGCCTGGGCGACAAGAGCAAAACTCTGTCTTTAAAAAAAAAAAAAAAAAAAAAAGAATAGGCCAGGCACAGTGCAGTGGCTCACGCCTGTAATCCCAGCACTTTGGGAGGCCAAGGTGGGCAGATCACAAGGTCAGGAGTTTGAGACCAGCCTAGCCAACATGGTCAAACCCCGTCTCTACCAAAAATATAAAAAATTAGCCAGGCATGGTGACAGGCACCTGTAATCCCAGCTACTTGAAAGGCTGAGGCAGGAGAATTGCTTGAACCCAGGAGGCGGAGGTTTCAGTGAGCCAAGATATCGCCATTGCTACTGAGGGGGGCTGAAGCAAGAGAACTGCTTGAGCCCAGAAGGTAGAGGCTGAAGCGAGCCATGATTGCACCATTGTACTCCAGCCTGAGCAAAAGTGTGAGACCCTGTCACAAGGAAAAAAAAAAAAAGTCATCATTCCAAATAACAGGGGGAGTAAAAGAAAAAAAGAAAAAAAAAGAAAAAAAAAAAGTCATCTTTATCTTGTTATGCCCAAGACAGTGAGGGTGCACTACTCAAGTTCTTACGTGAGGTCTTCAAGTGCTATGAAGAAATGATGGTTTGTCCAATGATGACACGATAGTTACCAATTAGTGAATATCTAGTATTCGACAGACATTGAGCTAAATAATTTATTATACTTACATTATTCTGAATTTTCACAGCCATCCTGCCCCCTCCCTTTTTTTTTTTTTTTTTTGAGATGGAATCTCGCTCTGTTGCCAGGCTGGAGTGCAGTGGAGTGATCTCAGCTCACTGCAACCTCTGCCTCCCAGGTTGAAGCAATTCTCCTGCCTCAGCCTCCCAAGCAGCTGGAACATACTACAGGCACGCGCCACTACGCCCAGCTTTTTGTATTTTTAGTAGAGACAGGGTTTCACCATATTGGCCAGGATGGACTTCATCTCTTGACCTGCCCAGCTTTTTGTATTTTTAGTAGAGACAGGGTTTCACCACATTGGCCAGGATGGTCTTGATCTCTTGACCTTGTGATCCGCCCACCTCAGCCTCTCAAAGTGCTGGGATTACAGGCATGAGCCACCGTGCTCGGCCCATCTTGCCTTTTTTTACACATGAGGAAACAAGCTCAGAGACGTCCCCAAGACCAAGCAGTTGGTACTAGGTAGAAAAGGGTTTCAAGGATTCAAATCTCAACTCTGCTGACATACCTGTGAAGTCTTGGTTATTTAACTTCTCCAAATCTCAATTTCCTTTTCTGTAAAATGGAAACAGTTGTTTTGCAGGGTTAAATGACAATATTGTCCCCATGATGGAATAATATAAAGCCTCAAGAAATACATATGTAAAATGTCCTTATCCTAACAAGGGTCTGCTAGAGTATTTAGGAGTAACATGACTGCAACTTATTTTCCAATGATTCCACAAAATAAATAAATAGATAACACACACAAAAATAGAGAAAATATGGCATAATATTAACAACTGTTGGCCAGGCACAATGGCTCATGCCTGTAATCTCAGCACTTTGTTAGACTGAAGCAGGTGGATCACTTGAAGCCAGGAGTTTGAGACCAGCCTGGCCAACATGGCAAAACCCCATCTCTACTAAAAATACAAAAATTAGCCAGGCATGGTGGCACAAACCTGTAATTCTAGCTACTCTAGAGGCTGAGGTATGAGAATTGCTTGAACTCAGGAGGCAGAGGTTGCAGTGGGCAGAGATCACACTACTGCACTCCAGGTTAGGTGACACAGGAAGAACTCTCTCAAAAAAAAAAAAAAAAAAAAAAAAAAAGCCAGGTGCAACAATGGCTCACACCTGTAATCCCAGCACTTTGGGAGGCCAAGGCAGGCAGATCACTTAATGTCATGAGTTCGATACTACCCTGACCAACACGGTGAAACCCCATCTCTACTAAAAATACAAAAATTTTGCCGGGCATGGTAGTGGGTGCCTGTAATTCCAGCTATTCGGGAGGCTGAGGCAGGAGAATTGCTTGAACCTGGGAGGTGGAAACTGTAATAAGCTGAGATCGCGCCAATGCACTCCAGCCTGGGCAACAGAGACTCTTTCTCAAAAAAAAAAAAAATTGCTGAATCTTAATAAACAAGTGTTCATTTTACTATTCTTTTAACTTTTGCTTGAAAGTTTTCATAATAAAAAGTTGGAAAAAATTGAGAAGCATTTCCTTTCCTAATTTGGACCAACTCTGAAATATACTGTCAAGTGAGGAAAGCTAAGGGCAGAACTTAATGTAGAATTAAAAAGGATGATGTGTGAATATATATATACACCCCCTTGAATAAAATATCCCTGGAAGAATACACAAGAAACAGATTATCTATTATAAACAGTAAGTACTGACTTACCATAGGATAAAGGTAGAACAGAGATCTCTCACTATACTTCTTTACCCTGGGTCTACCATTTTCCCACTATTTTGTAATCTACTGAAGTTGTTAAATGTCATAAAATATGTCCTCTTTTAATACACAATACTAAGTGGCCTACTCAGCAGAAATTATCCCAAACCATGTCAAAAACCAGATCCTGGCCAGGTTCAGTGGCTCACGCCTGTAATCCCAGCACTTTGGGAGGCCAAGGTGGGAGGATCACGAGGTCCAGAGATCAAGACCATCCTGGCCAATATGGTGAAACCCTGTCTACTGAAATATGAAAAATTAGCCAGGCATGGTGGCACGTGCCTGTAGTCCCAACTACTCAGGAGGCTGAGCCAGGTGAATAGCTTGAACCCAGGTGGCGGAGGTTGCAGTGAGCCAAGATAGCGCCACTGCACTCCAGCTTGGTGACAGAGCAAGACCTCGTCCCCCCCAAAAAAAGATGCTTATAGTTATAATTCTAAAGCAAACATCTGTAAGTATTCTTATCAAAGAAAATTTGTTTTTGAGACAGAGTCTCACTCTCTCGAGCAATCTCAGGTCATCGCAATCTCTGCCTCCCGAGTAGCTGGAATTACAGACATGCACTACCACGCCCAGCTAATTTTTGTATTTTTAGTGGAGACGGGGTTTTACCACGTTGGTCAGACTGGTATCGAACTCCTGACCTCGTGATCCACCCGCCTCAGCCTCCCAAAGTGCTGGGATTACAGGTGTGAGCCACTGCGCTCAGCCTTCCAGAGACAATTTTTTAAACCCAAGGTTAGAGCTTTAAGTAAAAATTTGCTCGATAATTACTATGACATATGAGATCATGTATACTGTAATAACCTTTTTTTCTTTTTTTAAATATTAAAAAAAAATTTTTTTATTTAAATTAAAGACGGGGTTTCACCATGTTGGTCAGGCTGGTCTTGAACTCCCGACCTCAGGTGATCCGCCCACCTTGACCTCCAAAGTGCTTGGATTACAGGCGTGAGCCACCACGCCCAGCCATAACTTTTTTTTTTTGAGACAGTCTCACTCTGTCACCCAGGCTGGAGTGCAATGGCGCGATCTCAACTCACTGCAACCTCTGCCTCCCAGGTTCAAGCGATTCTCCTGCCTCAGCCTCCCAAGTAGCTAGGATTACAGGCACCCACCACCACACCCCGCTAATTGTAATAACTTTCAATTACTGTCCTTGATCACATTCTTAACTAAAACAACACAAGAGGCTGGGCACAGTGGCTCACAACTGTAATCCCAACACTTTGGGAGGCCAAGGCAGGCAGATCACAAGGTCAGGAGTTCAAGACCAGCCTGGCCAACATGGTGAAACCCCATCTCTACTAAAATACAAAAATTAGCCGTGCGTGGTGGTGTGCGCCTATAATCCCAGCTACTTGGGAGGCTGAGGCAGGAGAATTACTTTAACCCAGGAGGCAGAGGTGGTAGTGAGCCGAGATCACACCACTGCTCTCAAGCCTGGGCAACAGTGCAAGACTCTGTCTCAAAACAACAACAAAAAAAGAGACAATTGGTAATAAACCAGTCCAATCACTTCAAACTAATATGTGGTTCATTCTATGAGATTCCTGGTCTATTAAATTTAAAAACTTGCCCGGCACAGTGGCTGAAGCCTGTAATCCCAGCACTTTGGGAGGCCAAGTCAGGATTGCTTGAGGTCAGCTGGGCAACAGTTCAAGATATAGTCTACACAAAAATTTTAAAATTAGCCAGTCATGGTAGCCTGTGCCTATGGTCCTAGTTACCCAGGAGGCTGAGGCAGATCCTTTGAGTCTAGGAGTTGGAGGCTGCAATGAGTTATGATCACACCACTGCACTCCAGCCTAGGCTACAGAGCAAGATCCTGTATCTAAAACAACTTTTAGGCCAGGTATAGTGGCTCATGCCTGGAGTTTAAGACCAGCTTGGGCAACATAGTGAGACCACTGTCTCTACAAAAAAAATGAATAGAAGTAATTTAAAAACTGTACAATAGGCAGAATAGTAAAACACTGTACTCAGCAACTCCCCAAGAAATACCGAGCACAAAATTATTTCCCTACATTTCCCAAATTCTCTATTATCTCTTTAATATCCAAAAATATATCCCCACTCAAAAATGTGTAATGAATAACTGCTATATAAAAAATCCAAATCTTCACATCATCAAGAAGAAAAATACTAAATCGATTCCTGAAGTCGAAACAGACACACCTACATAAACACTAAAGGTAAATTCCAGTAAGCTGGAAAAATAAAATGCAAGATGACATTACCAATTAATCTCTCATTTTGTACGTTAAAGCATTTTAAACAAGAAGACGCTGCTAACAAAATATTAAAACATGTAGACTAATTAAAAGGCTTCATAGAAAAGACAGGGTAAGGAAAAACTGAGACCAACATGACATGGCCAAGGACGAGTCATTTGTGACTCAAAAAATAACTAATACAAACACTCCAAAACTATTTCCTCAACAAATGGAAAGCCAGAGCGCTGCCACTGCAGTAAGAGGAAGCCAGACAAAAACCGTCTAGGAAGAGAAGTTGTTAAGCAAACGCTTCTGACACCCCAGTTGAAAAATACTATAACCCCCGGAAATAAGACTCCCAGGAAGCTTGGCGGGCACTCTGAGGTTTGGCTCCAGGCTGCGGGACCCACACACCTCTCTCTCCAACGCTTCCCTCCTTCATCGGGATGGGAGGAGACACCGGAAAGCTCCGCCCCCGTCGCACGGTCCAAGAGCCGGCCGGGTGCAGGGAGAGGTGGCACAAGGCCGAGAGAAGAGAGCCCGCCCAGGTGACTGGAGCTGGAGGCGGGGACACAGTCCGGGAAGGGGGCCGCCGTATAGTACGGAAGATGGAGCCCCCCAGCCGGTACGGAACGGAGACTAAGAGGATTGGAAGGAAAAAGATGACAAGGGAAATAAACAGTGCCCCTCCTGCAGGTACCGGCGGACACACCCCGCCCCCCCACTCCGGGCGGAAGAGTTACTCTCGGGAAGCTTCTCTTGAGGAGTGGAGGAAGAACGTGGAGGCCCCGCCCCCGGGACAGGAATCAAGAGGAGGGAAAGTCCTGTCAGGCCCCGGGCCCAGCCTCCTGGCAGACCGGCCCGCCCCCTCCTCGCCGGCGGCCCAGGCAGGTGCCGCCCCTCCCCCAGCTCGGCGCCCACTCTGCCGCCCAGCCGGCCGCGCGCCCCGCTTCCTCGCGCCCCTCCCGGAGAGCCGCCTCCCTCCATGTTCCACTCACCTTCCCAGGCGGCTCCGCCGCTGCCCACCCCCTGACCCCGCCAGCGGCCACAGTTCACACACACAGCCTCAGGTCCCGCACTCACTCTCCACTCACACACACACAACGCGACCACGGCTCCACAGCGGCCCACATATTATGCGTCACTCGCGCGCTACGTGCACCGCGCGCGCGCGCGCGCCGACTTGGCGCGAGGACCGCGAGCAAGGGGCGGGAGGAGAATGACCGCGGGATGGGAGGAAAATCGAAGAGTCCCGGGGACGCCTGGGAAATGAAGTTCCGCGTCTAGGGGCGGGCCCACCAGTCCCAATTAATGCTTGAGGCCGTCGTCCCGCGCATTGACTTCTGGGATTTGTAGTTTTTTGGATAGATGCGAACTGCTGAGTACTCATTGGCTGCTTCGGAAGGCGGAAGTGAAAAGTGAGGGAGCCAGTCCTTTCAAGACAGTGGTATAATCGCCTGATGCCTTTTTAGTATCTTTTTCTGACCTGTGTGCGCAAAGAGCCTCTCTTTTATTCTGTCATTTGCCCCGTCTTACCTAGAACATACCGTGATCTAAGAAAATATTTCTCATAAACTTATCAGAAATCACAGCACTCATTAAACAGAAGGCATTAGTTTTTCCTTTGTTTTTTTGTTTGTTTTTCCTTTTTTGTGACAGGGTCTCTCTCTGTTGTCCAGGCTGGAGTACGGTGAAGATCTCAGCTCACTGTAACCTCTGCCTCCCAGGATCAAACAATCCTTCCACCTCAGCCTCCAGCTGAGACTACAGGTGCACGCCACCACACCCAGCTAATTTTTGTTTTTGTTTTGTGTGTTTGATAGAAACATGGTTTCTCCATGTTGGTCAGGCTGGTCTCGAACTCCTGGGCTGAAGCGGTCCACCCACCTTGGCCTCCCAAAGTGCTTGGATTACAGGTGTGAGCCACCACACCCAGCTTCTTTTTTTTTCTCTTTTCTTTTTTCTTATTTTATTTTATTTTTTGAGACACAGCCTCACTCTGTCTGTCACCTATGCTGGAGTGCATTGGCTCCATCTCAGCTCACTAAAGCCTCAACCTCCTACGCTCAAGCTATCTTCCCATCTCAGCCTCCCAAATAAGTGGGACTACGGGTGTGCACCGCCACACCCAGCTAATTTTTTAAATTTTTTGTAGAGACGGGATCCCACTGTGTTGTCCAGATTAGTCTTGAACTCCTGGGCTCAAGCAATTCTCCTGCCTCGGCCACCCAAAACTGTTGGGATTACGGCCATGAGCCACCGCACCCAGTCTCTTGTTTTGTTTTGTTTTTTGAGACACAGTTTTGCTCTTGTTGCCCAGGCTGGAGTGCAATGGTGCAATCTCAGCTCACCACAATCTCCGCCTCCCAGGTTCAAGCGATTCTCTTGCCTCAGCCTCCCAAGTAGCTAGGATTACAGGCATGTGCCACCACACCCAGCTAATTTTGTGTTTTTAGTAAAGATGGGGTTTTGCCATATTGGCCAGGCTGCTCTTGAACTCCCGACCTCAGGTGATCTGCCCGCCTCAGCCTCCCAAAGTGCTGGGATTACAGCAGTGAGCCACCACACCCGGCAGCCTCTGTTTTTTTGTTCAAGACCTAGCCTGTATGAATCAATGGATATTGTTGCCAGGTATTATGCATGAGGCAGAGAAATGAGAAATCAGACCAGGCACGGTGCCTGTAATCCTAGCTACTTGGGAGGCTGAGGCAAGAGAATCACTTGAACCCAGGAGGTGGAGGTTGCAGTGGGCCAAGATTGAGATTGCGCCACTGCACTCCAGCCTGGGTAACAGTGAGACTCCATCTCAAAAAAAAAAAATTCTCAAGTGTACACTTGGCCATGGGGGGAGATAAAAAGTAGTGAAAAATCAAAAGCTCATAAAGGCAGGACTAATGTCACAGGTCACTTAATTCAATTTCTTCATGTTGCTGGTGAAAATGAGGCCCAGAGGGAGTGAGCAACTTGCCCAGCATCACACAACCAATTAACAGCAGAACCAGAAGTCTCCTTACTCTGACCGGCGGTCCCCTTTGGGGGGCATAGAGGACAAACTTGACTCCACAGTTGAGCAGAATCTAGACTGGACAAGATCCTACCAAACCTTCAAGGCCTTAAGCAGCTCATTATCTCTCTGGGAATCCTGAGCAAGTCTCTGTACATTTCCATGAGTCTTCATGGCCAATGTGTCACATGAGCAGAAGACATAGCAAGCCTGCTGCCATGTTCAGGTTCCACAGTCAGTAAGGAGCCTGAATGCTGGGTCCCTTGGTTTCATTCCCCACTAGATCCATTTCCCTTTTTCCAGAAAAGAGACCATCCTCCTCTTAAATGTGCAACTTGGAGCTGCTGCTCAAAGCAGAGATTCTCGAATGTGTGCTGGGAGTGCCACAAACATGTCACCTCTCTTCACTTCTTTCTCCTGCCACAACACACAGCTCTCTTCTCTGTGCTTCTGGAACTTTGCCTCTGTCAGTAATTGCCACTATCATTTCTTTCAACTTTAGAGCATGCTGGGCTCTGAGCCAAGTGTTCTTGCCACACTCTTTCATTTAATCCTCACTACTTCACTACACACACAGAGAAGATATGGCTAATCACCTTTACAGATGAGAAATCTGGACCCAGAGGGATAGATAAAGGAATGGAAACCACATGCCTCTCCTCCAGCACTCCTTCAGGTTACTTCCCCACTGGCTGGGGTCCTAAAAGGCAGAGCTCCCTTAAGGCGCTCAAGGCCCAGCTCACCAGCTCCTGGCACTGCCTCAGCCTACCACCAGATGGCACTGCTTCCCCTCAGAAACGCAACCTGGAGCTCAGTGTCTCACGCCTGTAATCCCAGCACTTTGAGAGGCTGAGAATCTCTTGATCCCAAGAGTTCAAGACCAGCCTGGGCAACATAGAGAAACACCCTCACCCCCACCCCCACTCCACTGTCTCTACAAAATATTTTATTTTTATTTAATTTAATGTATTTATTTATTTATATGGGAAGGAGTTTCACTCTTGTTGCCCAGGCTGGAGTGCAACCACAACCTCCGCCTCCCGGTTCAAGCAATTCTCCTGCTTCAGCCTCCCTAGTAGCTGGGATTACAGGCACGTACCACCACACCTGGCTAATTTTGTATTTTTAGTAGAGAAAAGGTTTCTCCATGTTGGTCAGTCTGATCTCGAACTCTCAACCTCAGGTGATGCCCCTGCCTCAGCCTCCCAAAGTGCTGGGATTACAGGCGTGAGCCACTGCATCCAGCCAAAAATTTTTTATTTTTATTTTCTTTAAAAAAACAGAAACCCAGCCTGGGGTCCTGGGTTGATGATGGGAGCAAGAAGCATTACGGAGGGGCTTTGGAGAACCCAGGGCCTAGGAGGCTGGGGAAGCAGAGCAGGAGACAAGCAGGGCCTGTCCAGCAGCCACACCCTCAGGAATCTGCACTCTGTAACTCCTGTAGCCTCCTCTACCCCTGCGAACACCTGCCCCTCCCTGACACGCACACAGCCATGCACCTGCAGGCACCCCCAGACACCTCCTTCCCACCTCTGGGATGGGGAAGGGGGAGCACCCAAGCTTTCCCAACTGCACACACATTGCAAGTGTGCTTGGTGACACATTTCACTGTTCAAGTATTACATGTGCCAGATACACAAGCATGCATTAGGCACCCAGTCCTCACAACAAATACTTTCACATCTAAGCATATGCACACACAAAGCTACAGACAATCCAGGCCCACACCCTGGCTTGGTTCTGGCACATGGGTCCTGCATCATTGGGAGGAGATTTATTGGCCTCTTTGGTGGGACATCTTTGGACTCTGTCTCACCCTGCTCTGCCTGTTCCACCCCGTGCTCTGTAGTGTGCCTGAGAAAGAAGAAGCCTCATCTGAAAGAGCGAGGAGTGCTTTTGGGGCTGCCCAGAAGCAGAGAAAAGGCAAGAAGAGCCCAGCCCTGGCCCCAGGACCAAGGGCTACAGATAGGGATGCTCTACCTACTCCCACGTCCAAGCACACCCACGCCCTGGGTAGGAAAGTGGACAGCAGCAGGTTCTCTGGGCCTCAAGCTTCTCCTTCACTCTCCTCCCTCTCCTGCTCCCATCCTTCTATGAGCTTTTCACTCCTAGCACCTTCTAGGCTTACCCAGGTGCACCCACCAGCTCATCCTCACCCTGGTGCCACCCCACAATTCCTGTGCTTCCTCCAGCAGTGCCCTTCCCTGGGGCTGGGAAGTGAGGCCCGCTGTCCCATATCCACCCCTGCTCTCCTTTAGGCTAGACCGGACTGCTACTGCAAGTGTCCAGGAGTGTCGCAGGAGCTACCAATTAGAGGCTCAAGGCTACCAGGCTTTGAGAACACCAGCCTAGACAAAGAGGAAATCCCAGTCGTTCACTGGGTGCCCTGCTCCTGCCTGGTGGCCCTGATAGCCCCCCAGAGAAAATGAGGAGAGGGAATGCCACCCCATTTCCCAAAGGGTGTGTAATTATGTCTGATTACATCCACATCCACCACTCTCACTTTACAGAGAAAGAAACATGCCACAAAGTCAACAACGTAAGTGCCCGCATCGTCCATGGGCACAAGTACTGGGGAGATAAAAAAGCAAGCACACCCAGCCTATTTTGCCTCAGGTTCCTGGGGTTGGAAATCCTTCCAGGAGAAAGAAGAGTGGAATTAACACTGGGGAGAGGGTCTGTGTTGGCCTGGCCTCCAAGCTCTCAGAAACCCCTGTATTTCTTTTTTATTTCTTTATTTTTTTGAGACAGAGTCTTGCTCTGTCCCCAGGCTAGAAAGCAGTGAAGCAATCTCTTCTCACTGCAACCTCTGCCTCCTGGGTTCAAGTGATTCTCCTGCCTCAGCCTCCTGAGTAGCTGGGATTACAGGCGCACACCACCACACCTGGCTAATTTTTTGTATTTTTAGTAGAGATGGAGTTTCATCATGTTGGCCAGGCGGGTCTGGAACTCCTGACCTCAAGTAATCCACCCACCTTGGCCTCCCAAAGTGCTGGGATTACAGGTGTGAGCCACTGTGCCTGGCCCAGAATGATCTTTAGCTACTCAGGAGGCTGACGCAGAATTGCTTGAATTGACACCCTGGAGGCGGAAGTTTCAGTGAGCTGAGGTCACGCCACTGCACTCCAGACTGGGCTATGGAGCGAGACTCCATCTCAAAAAAATAAACAAATAAATAATTTTAAAATAAAAATAAAAATCATTCTTATGGCTAGGCCTGGTGGCTCATGCCATAATCCCAGCGCTTTGGGAGGCCGAGGCTGATGGATCACCCGAAGTTGGGAGTTCTAGACCAGCCTGGCCAACATAGCAAAACCCCATCTCTACTAAAAAGTTACAAAATTTATCCGGGTGTGTGCCTGTAATCCCAGCTACTTAGAGTCCTGAGGCACAAGAATTGCTTGAACCCAGTGAGCCGAGATTGCGCCACTGCACTCCAGCCTAGGTGACAGAGCAAGATTCTGCCTGAAAATAAAATAAAATAAATGATAATAATAATAATTTTTAAAATTAAAAAAGAGAGGGGGGCCTAGAGAAAAATGGCTTTGTCAAATGGGACAAATTCAGATGTTAGAGATCCACCCCACCACCTGAAGTAAATACCTCTACCATGGGCCTGGCCCTCTTGGAGATGTTGCCAGATACAGCCTGGAGTACCCAGTTAGGCCTGGGAGCCAAAATCCTCAAGGAGAGGAGTTTCTAGGTGTAGAGGGTGTCATGGGCTCTTACCGTGGGGAAGCTCTTCTTCATCCCTTAGAGATGGAGATGTCTCTCTATGAAAAGTCACATGATGTTCCTAAGGGGAGCCCCCTTTGCCCTGCTCGTGCTTCACCAGGCCCAGGCTTGTCACAAGATAGCCTTCTGTGAAGTCACAAAGCCGGCTGCCTCCCCACAGGACCAGGGACCAGGGCAACCAGGGACTAGTGGGCATGACTTTGGGGGAGAAAGGACTTCATAAGCAGCCTGTAGACTCTGGAGAGAGGTGTGGAGTCTGCAGGGGCTCACCAGACCAGCCTCAGGCTTTAGTGGGTGAGGAGGGTTGTTGGAGACTCCAGATGGGGTCAGTTTCTCTGGTCTCAGTCATCGCCAAAAGATGAGAACAGTTGGGGCCTGAGCCTGTATTCCTTAACCATTGTCCTGTCCCTTGAGACCCTAGGGCAGGAGGAGGACCCTTGACCCAGCTGAATACATATAAGTGTCCTGATCACTGACGTTCTGGGTGATCCATCGAAAAAGGAGGTTAAGGCCCCTGAGCCAGGGACCAGATCTTCTCCTCAGTGCCATCCCTCTATGACTATCCATTTTTTTTCTTTCCTTTTTTTTTTTTTTTTTTTTTGAGATGAAGTTTCACTCTTGTTGCCCAGGCTGGAGTGCAGTGGCATAACCTTGGCTCACTGAGATGTATACTTCCCAGGTTCAAGCGATTTTCATGCTTCAGCCTCTTGAGTAGCTGGGATTACAGGTGCCTGCCACCACACCTGTAATTTTTGTATTTTTAGTAGAGATAGGGTTTCAACATGTTGGCCAGGCTGGTGTCGAACTCCTTACCTCAAATGATCCACCCACCTCAGCCTCCCAAAGTGCTGTGATTATATGTATGAGCCACTGCACCATGCCTGACCATCCATTTCTACCTGTTTCCTGGGCAAGCACATACTACCAAACTCTGCTGCATTGAAAAGCAGCTCTGGGCTGGGCGAGGTGGCTCACACCTGTAATCCCAGCACTTTGGGAGGCCAAGGCGGGCAGATCACGAGGTCAAGAGATCGAGACCATCCTGACCAACATGGTGAAACCCCATCTCTACTAAAAAATACAAAAATTAGCCAGGCATGGTGACACACACCTGTAGCCCCAGCTACTTGGGAGGCTGAGGCAGAAGAATCACTTGAACCAGGAGGCAGAGGTTGCAGTGAGCCGAAATTGTGCCACTGCACTCCAGCCTGGTGTCAGAGCCAGACTCTGTCTCAAAAAAAAAAAGAAAAGAAAAGCAGCCCTGGTAGCCTTGGTAGCCTGGAACCCCTACCTGCTGGATTACACAGAGGAAGAAGAGTGTCGGCAGAAGAAACTGGAGCGCTCAGTGCCTCCTCTCTCCAGAGGGTAGAGACTCCCACCTACTGAAGAGCCAATCCAGGGGAGAAAACAGAAAACCACTCAGGGAAGAAAGGGTCATTCCATAAAATGTGGAAACTCAGTTACTGCCTTGGAAGGTCACACTTTGTAAGTGGGGCCTGGGAGCAGCCACTGGATGGAAGCTTTGTCTAAAAACAGAAGGCGGGGCAAGGGTGGCTCACGCCTGTAATCACAGCACTTTGGGAGACCGAGGTGGGCAGATCACCTGAGGTCAGGATTTCAAGACCAGCCTGGCCAACATGGTGAAACCCCTGTCTCTACTAAAAATATAAAAATCAGCCGGATGCTCCTATAAACCCAGCTACTCGGGAGGCTAAGGCAGGAGAATCTCTTGAACTCGGGAGGCAGAGGTTGCTGTGAGCGGAGATCATGCCACTGCACTCCAGCCTGGGAGACAGAGCGATTAAAAAAAAACCAAGTGAACAAAACTGTGTTTTAAGTTAGGATTCCTGAGCCCTCACCCTGTGCCTGGCCCTGTGCCCTGTGTCTCCAGTGTTGAGGAGAATGCAGGACAGGCCCTGCCCTCAAGGCTCACAGTCTAAGGCCTGAATGACCATGCCCAGCTCCCACCCTTAAAATGAAGGCTACTATTCCCAGAAGTCAGGGGCAGCCTTGAACCCAAGAGCCTTTTATCCCTGTCCAGGGCACTCCATTTCATGAAGGCTAAAACAGACCAAGTCCTGTGGACTTTTGGCAGTTAAGCTAAGACAGCATCCCACTGCCTCTCAGGGTCTGCAGGTCTGGGTCTTGGTGTCATTAATTCTGTTGAGAGTTGCTCATGGCCAAGCGTGGTGGCTCACGCCTGTAATCTCAGCACTTTGGGAGGCTGAGGCAGGTTGATCACGAGGTAAGTAGGTGGAGACCTTCCTGGCTAACACAGTGAAACCCCATCTCTACTAAAAATACAAAAAATTAGCCGGGTGTGGTGGCAGGTGCCTGTAGTTCCAGCTACTCGGGAGGCTGAGGCAGGAGAATCACTTGGACCCAAGAGGCAGAGGTTGCAGTGAGCCGAGATCGCACCACAGCACTCCAGCCTGGGTGACAGAGCAAGACTCTGTCTCAAAAAAAAAAAAAAAGGGAGAGTTGCTCACCACCATGTGTCTCTTCCAGACCAAGGAGACCTCTTGGCCATTTTGAGTTCAAGCCTTGCCTCCACCAAGGGTTTCTGCCATCTTCTCTACGGAGCCAGCAGGCATCCTGTGGGACAGGCCTGGTCTGAGGTATAGGAGACTACAAGTGACCCTGGGCAAGTTTCCTCATCCATCCCCCATAAGGAGGGCTTTACTAAATCTATGATTTTTTTTTCTTTTTGAGACAGAGTCCTGCTCTGTCGCCCAAGGTGCAGTGGTGCCATCTCGGCTCACTGCAACCTCCACCTCCCAGGTTCAAGTGATTCTCCTGTCTCAGCCTCCCGAGTAGCCGGGATTACAGGTGCGCACCACCAGACCTGGCTAATTTTTGTATCTTTAGTAGAGATGGGGTTTTGCCACGTTGGCCAGACTGGTCTTGAACTTCTGACTTCAGGTGATCCACCTGCCTTGGCCTCCCAAAGTGCTGAGATTACAGGTGTGAACCACCATGCCCGGCCTAGATCTATGATTTTCAAATTATGTTAGTATTATGATTTTACCACAGAGTCCTTTTGGTCCCAGTGAAATCTTGTATACCTCTTCATTAAGCAGAGAAAAGGAATGATGCAAGGAATTCTAGGACATGATGTGGCAGAGGAACTCCTAGTGTTATAAGGAATGTAGTTTAAAAACCATGCACCGGCTGAGTGCGGTGGTTCATGCGTATAATCCTAGCACTTTGGGAGGCCGAGGCGGGTGGAACACGAGGTCAGGAGATCGAGACCATCCTGGCCAACATGGTGAAACCCTGTCTCCACTAAAATACAAAAAATTAGTCGGGCATGGTAGTGTGCACCTGTAGTCCCAGCTACTCGGGAGCCTGAGGCAGGAGAATCACTTGAACCTGGGAGGCGGAGGTTGCGGTGAGCTGAGATCGCGCCATTGCACTCTAGTCTGGGCAACAAGAGAGAAACTCTGCCTCAAAAAAAAAAAAAAAAAAAAAAAAACCATAAAACCATGCACCACATGGCTTCCAGACCCTTTCAGATGCTGCGACTCTGTGACTGCTAAGCCCCAGCTTTATGAAAGATGGGAACAGGACAAAGAATAGTGGCCACCTCAAGAGTCCTGCTCTGTTTCCCCCACGACTACTTCTCATTTGTGGTTCCAGTTCAGCTTATTTTCAGCCACCAGCATGTCCCCAGCCCACCTCACACCTTGCCCTCTGCTCCTACCTTTGCTCCTCTCTTGAAGGCTCTGAAATCAGCATCCAGGCCTTAGGGGCTCAAAGCCCACCTGGGTTCTAAGTCAGGAGTACAACAGTCACCTCTGTACCTGAATCCAATAGGTAGCAGACAGGAGGCTTTCTGCAGGTAACATTCATCTTTGCCTAACTCTCTTCCAAGATCCTTTTAGCCTCTGGAATTGTCCTGGTCCTTTTTTGGATGCGGGGCATATTTGATTTTCTGGGGCTGCCAATCTCACCTGCTGGAAGATACTCAGGACAGCCAGGGTACAGTACAAAATCTGCCCTCTCCGTTTTTTTTCTCCTAAGAAACAGAGGAAAGGCAGGCAAGGTGGGCTTCCCACCCCACAAGGCATGCATGGCTGAATTCTATGAGCTTTTGTTCCAAAGAATTTATGAGAATCATCATGGCCTTGGCTTATTCTAAGAGCAAGTCAAGAGAGCAGAGTTATCGTGCTGTGAGTGGTGTTCCAGGGACAGGGAGCTGCATTATAGCTGAAAGCAAAGGCTGCTCTTTCCCTTGTGGCTAGGAAGGCAGGTTAAAGAAGAGCAGACATTCCCTAGGGCCAGGCTTGGTAAACAAAGGAGACTAAAAGCTGACAGGCTAGTACAAGGTTCTCAACCTTGGCTGCAATTCTAATCACCTGCAGAGCCCTTATAAACCCCTAGTGTCAAGACCCTACCCCAGATCGATTAAGTCAGAATCTCTAGGGTACAGGCAACAGTGTTTTCCAAAGCTCCCAGGTAACTAATACTCCGTTAAGGCAGAGAACCACTGGTCTAGGAGGAAAGACTGGCATTAAACAGGATGTGGGCATGATAACCTTTACCCTGAGGTAGGGCCTCGAGGCCTAAAATGTTGGAGTCTAGTAAGCTGGACCCTTCTGCTCCTGGAGGCCACAGGGCCCCCTCTTATCTACCTGCACATCCTCCACACACATTTCCCCGCCTCCCCCCCCCCCCCCCCCACATACACAAAGAGCACCTATTGTAGGAAAGCAAAACAGAAGTCTCAGGAACCCAGCTCCAGGGAGGGGAAGAAGCATGCACTCCAGATTAGAATCATGACCCTGAACCTTCTAGCTGTGTGGCCCTGGCAACCCTTTGAGCCTCAATTCCTCCTCTGTAAAGTGAAGGTAGTAGGCCTGGTGCGGTAGCTCACATCTGTAATCCTAGCACTTTACTAGCAGCCGGATTACTTAAGGTCAGGAGTTTGAAACCAGCCTGGCCAACATGGTGAAACCCTGTCTCTACTAAAAATACGAAAATTAGTCAGATGTGGTGGCATGTGCCTGTAATCTCAGCTACTTGGGAGGCTGAGGCAGGAGAGTTGCTTGAACCCAGGAGGTAGAGATTGCAGTGAGCCGAGATCATGTCACTGCACTCCAGCCTGCGTGACAGAGTAAAACTCTGTCTAAACATTAAAAAAAAAAATTGGAGGTAGTAATATCTGCTTTGAGGTGGTTGCAAGGAGGGCAATGGGAAGGACTGGGTCACAGGAAGTGCTCCAGATATGAAGCTGCTAGCAGCAGCAGCCACAGCCCCAGCTCCATCTGCCAGCTCGAACAAAGCTCTAATGGACATCCACCCAATCCCTTTGTTTTTCACCTGAAGACCTCAGCATCCAAAGGAGAGAGGTTTGCTCCAGACACACAGCTTGTGAGGATCTAAATCTCCTGCCTCTCAAGCAGCTTCAATCACAGCGGTCTTTTTGTATTGAACTTTAGCTTTCCTCTTTCAGCAAAATTCCTAAAGTTACCATAGGATAGGGGTCTCTCTCTCTCTCTCTCTCTATTTGAGATGGGAGTCTTACTCTGTTGCCCAAGCTGGAGTGCAATGGCACAATCTTGGCTTACTGCAACATCTGCCTCCCAGGTTCAAGCAATTCTCTTGCCTCTGTCTCCTGATTAGCTGGGATTACAGGCGAGCACCACCATACCCAGCTAATTTTTGTATTTTTAGTAGAGACGGGGTTTCCCAATGTTGGTCAGGCTAGTCTCGAACTCCTGACCTTGTTATCTGCCCGCATCAGCCTCCCAAAGTGCTGAAATTACAGGCATGAGCCACTGCTTCTGGCCTTCTTTTTTTTTTTTTTTTTTTTTTTCCCAGACAGGGTTTTACTCTGTCATCCAGGCTGGAGTGCACTGGCACGATCACAGCTCACTACAGTCTCAACCTCCCAGGCTTAGGCAGATCTTCAACCTTAGCCTCCCAAGTAGCTAGAACTACAGGCACACGCCACCACGCCCAGCTAGTTTTTTGTTGTTTTTTATTTTTTGTAGAGACAGAGTCCCACTGTATTGCTCGGAATGCAGTGTGAGCCACCCTACCCAGACTACTGGGGCTTCTAAACCAGAAAGCAGGGATTTAAAAATACCTTTAAGATATCAGGCCAGGCGCAGTGGCTCACGCCTGTAATCCAAGCACTTTGGAGGCCAATGCAGGCGGATCACCTGAGGTCGGGAGTTCAAGATCAGCCTGACCAACATGGTGAAACTCCGTCTTTAAAAAATAAATAAAAAATAAAAAAATAAAAATAAATTTTAAAAAAGGATATCTTATCTGAGATGCCTGATTGATCCTTGAAGTAGAAAGTGTGTTCAGCCAGTCTGGCCACTTGGCTTCAGTTCCCTTTGATGTTCCTGATACAGGGACGGTTCATTACCTTGATTGCCAGGGTGTGGCCACCCCAAGGCTGATGATTAGATAAGAAGATCTCACTCTGCCTGGGCTGAGGTTAAGAAGTGGGTGGGGTGGACAGGGAAGAGAGACTCTGGGCTTTCCATATAAGCCTTTTTTGTATTCTTCGACTTTTTTTTTTAGAGGCAATTTTGCTCTTGTTGCCCAGGCTGGAGTGCATTGGCGCAATCTTGGCTCACCGCAACCTCCACCTCCTGGATTCAAGTGATTATCCTGCCTCAGCCTCTGGAATAGCTGGGATTACAGGCATGCATTACCACGCCTGGCTAATTTTGTATTTGTAGTAGAGACGGGGTTTCTCCACTTTAGTCAGGTTGGTCTTGAACTCCCGACCTCAGGTGATCCACCTGCCTTGGCCTCCCAAAGTGCTGGGATTACAGGTGTGAGCCCCATGCCCATGTATTCTTTGACTTTTAAGCCATTGAGTATACATGGCTTTTTTTCCTTTTTTGAGACAGGGTCTCACTCTGTCACCCAGGGTGATGTGCATGGCAAAATTGCAGCTCACTGCAGCCTCAACCTCCATACTCAAGAGATCCTCGCATCTCAACCACCCAAGTACCTGGGAATACAGATGCACGCCACCATGCCCAGATAATTTTTGTATTTTTTGTGGATGCAAAGTTCCACTGTGTTGCACAGGCTGATCTCAAGCTCCTGGGCTCAAGCAATCCTCCTGCCTCAGTCTCCCAAAGTGCTGGGAGTAAAGGCATGAGCCCCAGCCTCTGTCGGAGCATGTACCAATTTAATAAAAATAAAATTATACTAAAAAGTAAAGCTATAGGCTGGGCACGGTGGCTCACGCCTGTAATCCCAGCACTTTGGGAAGCCGAGGCAGGCGGATCACCTGAGGTCAGGAGCTTGAGGCCAGCCTGGCCAACATGGCAAAACCCCATCTCTACTAAAAATACAAAAATTAGTCAGGTGTGGTGGCAGGCTCCTGTAATCCCAGCTACTTGGGAGGCCAAGGCATGAGAATCACTTGAACCTGGGAAGCGGAGTTTGCAATGAGCTGATATCGAGCCACTGCACTGTAGCCTGGGGGATAAGGTGAGACTCTGTCTCCAAAAAAAAAAAAAGTAAAGTAAAGCTATATATGTTCCTATACATTTGTCAAAACCCATAGAATATACAACACCAAGAGTGAACCCTAATTATAGACTATGGATTTTGGCCGATAATGATATATCAGCGTGGGTTCATTGCTTGTAAAAAATGTACCATTTTGTTGTAGGATGTTGATAATGGAGAAGGATGTGCATATGTGGGAGCAGGAGCACATGGCAACTCTCTAGTTTCTGTTCGATTTTGCCATTAAGATTGCTCTAAAAAGTAGTACAGTTGGCCAGGCATGGTGGCTCACACCTGTAATCCCAGCACTTTGGGAGGCCAAGGCAGGCGGATCACAAGGTCAAGAGATCGAGACCATCCTGGCCAACGTGGTGAAACCCCGTATCTACTAAAATACAAAAATTAGCTGGGCGTGGTGGTGCATGCCTGTAGTCCCAGCTACTTGGGAGGCTGAGGCGGAGAATTGCTTGAACTCGGGAAGCGGAGGTTGCAGTGAGCCGAAATCACGCCACTGCACTTTAGCCTGGCGCCTAGCGACAGAGCGAGACTCTGTCTCAAAAAAAAAAGTAGTACAGTTGACTCTTGTGTGGGGGTTAGGGGTGCTGAGCCCCTGCCACAGTAGAAAATCCACATATAACCTTTTTTTTTTTTTTTTGAGACAGAGTCTCACTCTGTTGCCTAGGCTGGAGTGCCGTGGCGGTCTCAGCTCACTGCAATCTCCACCTCCTAGGCTCAAGCAATTCTCCTGCCTCAGCCTCCCAAGTAGCTGGGATTACTGGCGCCTACCATGGTGCCTGGCTAATTTTTGTATGTTTAGTAGAGACAGCGTTTCTCCATGTTGGCCAGGCTGGTCTTGAACTCCCGACCTCAGGTGATCTGCCTGCCTTGGCCTCCCAAAATGCTGGGATTACAGACATGATCCACTGTGCCTGGTCCCATGTATAACTTTTGATTCCCTCAAAACTTAACTACTGTTCTATTAGTCTTGACCAGATGCCTTACTGCTAGCTTCTGGTCAATTAATATATATTTTGTGTGTTATACGTATTATATTCTGGTTTTTTGTTTGAGACAGAACTTTGCTCTTATTACCCAGGCTGGAGTGCAGTGGCGCGATCTAGGTTTACTGCAACCTCCGCCTCCCAGGTTCAAGCAATTCTCCTGCCTCAGCCTCCCTAGTAGCTGGGATTACAGGCACGTGCCACCACATCCAGCTAATTTTTGTGTTTTGTTTTTGTTTTTGTTTTTGTTTTGAGATGGAGTTTTGCTGTCGTCGCCCAGGCTGGAGTGCAACGGTGCAATCTTGGCTCACCGCAACCTCTGCCTCCCAGGTTCAGGCAATTCTCCTGCCTCAGCTTCCCGAGTAGCTGGGATTACAGGTATGCACCACCATGCCCAGCTAATTTTCTAGAGATGGGGTTTCTCCATGTTGGTCAGGCTGGTCTTGAACTCCGACCTCAGGTGACCCACCCACCTCAGCCTTCCAGAGTGCTAGGATTACAGGTGTGAGCCACTGAGCCTGGCCTGAAATTTTAGTAGAGACGGGATTTCTCCATGTCGGCAAGGCTGGTCTCGAACTCCTGACCTCAGGTATTCCACTTGCCTCGGCCTCCCAAAGTGCTGGGATTACAAGCATGAGCCATGCACCTGGTCTGTATACTGTAGTGTTACAATAAAGTAGTGAAAAGAAAATACTGGCTGGGGCCGAGCGCGGTGGCTCAAAGTGCTGTAATCCTAGCACTTTGGGAGGCTAAGGCAAGCAGATCACCTGAGATCAGGAGTTTGAGATAAGCCTGGCTAGCATGGCGAAACCCCGTCTCTACTAAAAGCACAAAAATTACCCTGGCGTGGTGGCGGGTGCCCATAACCCCAGCTACTTGGGAGGTTGAGGCGGGGGAATTGCTTGAACCCAGGAGGTGAAGCTTGCAGTGATCGGAGATCAACCCACTGCACTCAAGCCTGGGCAACAGAGCAAGACTCCATGTCAAAAAAAAAAAAAAAAGAAGGAAAAGAAAATGGGAGCTCTGGGAGGCTGAAGCAGGAGATCCCTTGAGGCCGGAAGTTTGAACCAGTCTGGGCAACATAGCAAGACCCTATCTCTACAAAAAGAAAGAAAGAAAATGTTAAGAAAATCAAGCTGGGCATGGTGACCAGCCTATAGTCCAAGCTACTCAGGAGGCTGAGGCTGGAGAATTGCTTGAACCTGGGAGGCGGAGGTTGCGGTGAGCCGAGATCGCGCCACTGCACTGCAGCCTGGTGACACAGCGAGACTCTGTCTTAAGAAAAAAAAAAAAGTAAAGGAGGAAAGAAAGAAAGAAAATCATAAGAGAAAATGCATTTACAGTACTCTATTGATGAATACCATAAGTTTACATTATCTGTTTACAATGATGTCTGACTGAAATGGCGGGTAACCACAGCTGCAAACCTCAAGCAAACAATTCAACTTTTTCTTATAATGTCATGACTTTTTCTGCTTCTTGGGAGCACTTCCAGCATCACTGGTGGCACTTTATATGGGTCCCATGGTGTTATTAGAAGTTTACAGTATTGCACTTGACAGGATGAAAAATATAAGAGAACCGGGGGAGGTCACTTTTTAGTGCTATGCACAATTTACTAGAGAGACGAATTGTTCATTTGATGATTAGCAGCACATGATGTTTCAAGCTTCCGCTCACAATAGTAACAGGAAATGGCTAGGAATTTATTACAGTAGTACAGTATATACTACAGTTAATTTTATGGAGTTATGATTTATTTATTTATTATTTAATTATTTGAGAGTGGATCTCTATCACCCAAGCTGGAGTACAGTAGTGCAACTATGGCTCACTGCAGCCTTGATCTTTCGAGCTTACTCAGTCCTCTTGCTTCAGCCTCCCTAGTAACTGAGACTATAGGTCTCAGCCAATGTTCCTATAGCCCAGCCTCTGTGTGTGTGTGTGTGTGTGTGTGTGTGTGTCTGTCTGTGTAGAGATGGGGTCTGTCTACATTGCCCAGGCTGGTCTCAAATTCCTAAGCTCAAGTGATCCTCCCACTTTAGTCTCCCAAAGTGTTGGCATTACAGGCATGAGCCACTGCACCCAGCCAATTATGATTTAACACTGCATCTTTACATTTGGTCACATTTACCTTAGCTGTAAATGGTGCCATGTACAGTCTTTAAGTGTTTGTATATGTGTAAGGTTTTTGTTTTGTTTTTTTGAGATGGGGTCTCAGTCTGCTGCCCGGGCTGGGGTTCAATGGTGTGATCTGGGCTCACTGCAACCTCTGCCTCCCAGGTTCAAGTAATTCATGTGCCTCAGCCTCCCAAGTAGATGAGATTACAGACATGTACCACCACACCCAGCTAATTTTTGTATTTTTAGTAGAGTCGGGGTTTCACCGCGTTGGCCAGGCTGATCTTGAACTCCTAACCTCAGGTGATCCACCTGCTTCGGCCTGCCAAAGTGCTGGGATTACAGGCGTGAGCCACCATGCCCAGCCTTGTATGTGTAAGTTTTGATAAATTTTAACTTTTTATTTTTTTAAATTTTATTTTATTTTTTATATTTTTGAGACGGAGTCTCGCTTGGCTCACCGCAAGCTCCACCTCCCAGATTCCAGTGATTCTCCTGCCTCAGCCTCTGGAGTAGCTTGGATTACAGGCGTGCACCACCACGCCTAGCTAAAAATTTTAACTTTTTATAACAGATTTGTGAATATGTTAGGGTGGTAAATAAAAAAATAAACTAGTATCTACATATATTTTATGCATTCATGATACACCTTTTTCTTAATTTTTAAAAATATTTCTAACCTGCCGGGCATGGTGGCTCACGCCTGCAATCCCAGCACTTTGGGAGGCCGAGGTGGGCCGGATCACTTGAGGTCAGGAGTTTGAGACCATCTGGCCAACATGGTGAAACCTCGTCTCTATTAAAATTTAAAAAAAAAAGAAAAAAGGAAAAAAAAATATTTCTAACCTGTAAGGTTTATATGCAAGTTTTTAAAATTGTTGCACCAAAAATTTTTGCAAAATATTTATTGAAAAACATTTTTGTATAAGTGGACCTGCACAATTCATTTTTTTTTTTAATTTATTGAGGTGGAGTTTTGCTCTTGTCTCCCAGACTGGAGTGCAATAGCGCAATCTCCACTCACTGCAATCTCTGCCTCCCGGTTCAAGTCATTCTCCTTCCATAGCCTCCGAAGTAGATGGGACTACAGGCATGTGCCACTATGCCCGGCTCATTTTTGTATTTTTAGTAGAAATGAGGTTTCACCATGTTGGTCAGGCTGGTCTTCAACTCCTGACCTCAGGTGATCCACCCACCTCAGCCTCCCAAAGTGCTGGGTTTACAGGCATGAGACACCTCACCTGGCACAATTCATTTAAAAAAAAAAAAACTGTAGAGGTCGGGCATGGTGGCTCACGCCTGTAATCCCAGCACTTTGGGAGGTAAAGGTGGGTGGATGGCTTGACCCCAGGAGTTTGAGACCACTCTGGGCAACATGGCAAAATTAGCTAGTGTCATGGCACATGCCTATAGTCCCATCTACCTGGGAGACTGAAGCAGGAGGATTGTTCGAGCGTGGGCGGTGGAGGTTGCAGTGGGCTTAGATTGCACCATTGCACTCTAGCCTGGGTGACAGAGCCAGACCCTGTCTCAAAAAAAAAAATTTTTTTTGGTAGAGATGGGGTCTCACTGTGTTGCCAGGCTGGTCTCAAACTTCTTCCTCAAGCTGTCTTCTCACCTCAGCCTCCCAAAGTACTGGGATTATAGGCATGAGCCACTGTGCCCAGCCAATCCACACAGTTCAAATCTGTGTTGTATTGTGCAAGGGTCATCTGTATATTTATAAATAAATACTTACACATGCAGAGAATAGTATCCATCCCACGGGGTTTGCAAGGATTACATGAGCTAAGCGATGTGAAGGGCTTAGCTTAGCCCAGATGAGTGTTCAATATGAGTTGGCTTTTTCTTTTATTGCCGTCTCTGTCCCATGGTTCCCTCTCAACTGCCATTCATGGGAGGGAGATGGTGGGAACAGGTCCCTCTTGCCCTTTATCTCAGTATGCTGAAGCATCAGAGGCTTTGTCACTAGCTCAGGCACATGGCTTAACTGGTGATGCTACAAGCCAGTCCTCTGGTGACTGTCAAATCTCTGTTGGGGCCAGAATTCTGCACTCAGCCCAGACTCCTGAGCGGAAGTAAGCACCTACTTTGTGCCAGGTCCTTCAGCCTTCAAAGTATTCTCTTGACAGTCCAACAAGGTGGGTAGACATTATGCTCTGTTTTAAACAGATGAGTAAGATGAGACCCAGAAAAGTTGAATTACACATCCAAGGCTACTCAGCTGGAAGAACAGTCCAGGCAGAGTTCCTGCTCTCCTTTATCAGGAAGGAGGCACAGACGTGAACATTCCACCAGCACTTCAGGGACACTCCCCCACCCCACACCTTCAGCAGCCTAATGAAAAGGCCATCTTGGAGGACAGCCTCTTCTTCCCAGGGGGGCTGGAGTATCCTGGTGGCTCCCACCAGGTCTGTTGGGACACTTTCCCTGGGGAAGAATGAGAAAGTATCAGCCAGGTGCCGTGGCTCATACCAGTAATCCCAGCACTTTGGGAGGCTGAGGTGGGCAGATCACTTGAGGTCAGGAGTTCAAGACCAGCCTGAACAACATGGTGAAATCCAGTCTCTAGTAAAAATACAAAAAGCCTGGAGTGGTGGCACACACCTGTAATTCCAGCTACTTGGGAGGCTGAGGCAGGAGAATTGCTTGAACCCCAGAGGTGGAGGTTGCAGTGAGGTGAAATCGCATCACTGCACTCCAGCCTGGGTGACAGAGCAAGACTCTGTCTCAAAAAAAAAAAAAGAGGCCAGTCATGGTGGTTCACACCAGTAATCCCAGCACTTTGGGAGGCCGAGGCAGGCAGATTGCCTGAGCTCAGGAGTTTGCAACCAGCCTGGGCAACACAGTGAAACCCCGTCTCTACTAAAACACAAAAAATTAGCTGGGCATAGTGGCATGAGCCTATAGTCCCAGCTACTCAGGAGGAGGCAGGAGAATTGCTTGAACCTGGGAGGCATAGGTTGCAGTGAGCTGAGATCATGCCACTGCACTCCAGTCTGGGCCACAGAGTGAGACTCCGTCACAAAAAAAAAGAAAAAAGAAAAAAAAGAAAATATCCCAACCCTCTTCTTAGGGGCCTAGGGCTGGGGCTGGAGCTACTGGAGCAGAAGGCCTGATTCTCCATAGACTCTAACAGGTTTCTCTTCCATTCCCCTGATCTCTCCCCTGCTCCTCTGTCTAGTCATATTCAGTTTTCCCTTTTTTTTTTTTTTAGCTTTTCTTGCTTGGTTCCCTTTGTGTTATTATTATTGTTTTGTTTTTGAGATGGAGTCCCACTCTGTCACCCAGGCTGGAGTGCAGTGGCTCGATATCCGCTCACTGCAACCTCTGCCTCCAGGGTTCAAGTGATTCTCCTGCCTCAGCCTCCTGAGTAGCTCGGATTACAGGCACGTGCCACCACATCCAGCCAATTTTTTTCTTTTTTGCATTTTTAGTAGAGACAGGGTTTCAGCATGTTGGCCAGGCTGGTCTCAAACTCCTGATCTCAGGTGATCTGCCCACCGTGGCCTCCCAAAGTGCTAGGATTACAGGCGTGAGCCACTGTGCCTAGCCTATTATTTATTTATTTATTTGAGATGGAGTCTCACTCTGTCACCCAGGCTGGAGTGCAGTGGCGTGATCTTGGCTCACTGAAACCTCTGCCTCCCGGGTTCAAGCGATTCTCCTGCCTCAGTCTCTTAAGTAGCTGGGATTACAGATGCGTGTCACCATGCCTGGCTAATTTTTCTTTTTGTATTTTTAGTAGAGATGGGGTTTCACCATGTTGGTCAGGCTGGTTTCGAACTCCTGATCTCAGGTGATCCACCTGCTTGGCCTCCCAGACTGCTGGAATTACGGGTGTGAGCCACCATGCCCAGCCAGTCTGCTATTATTATTTTTGAGACAGGGTCTTGTTCTGTCATCCAGGCTGGAGTGCAGTAGCACAATCATAGCTCACTGCTTCTTCAAACTCCTGAGCTCAAGAGATCCTCCTGCCTCAGCCTCCCAAGTAACTGCCACTACAGATTCCTGCTACCATGCCTGGCTAATTTTTTAATTTTCTTTTTTTCTTTTTTTTTTTTTTTTTATTTTTTTTGAAAGAAAGAAAAAGAGAGGAAAGAAAGTGAGAGTGAAAGAAAGAAAAAGAACGTATGAGAGAAAGAAAGAGGAAGAAAAAGAGGGAGAGAGAACAGGATTCTTGTTCTACTACCCAGGCTAGAATGCAGTCTAAAAATGGGTATTAAAAACCTCTATTATGCCAATACTTGTGTT